>WBNM01031168.1:148519-174208 GCA_013399055.1 Ramphastos sulfuratus | reverse complement strand
TGGCACCTCCTCTGCTCCAGCTTGCCCCCAGTGCCCCTTGTCCTGTCCTTGGCCATCCCTGAGCAGAGCCTGGCTGTGTCCTGCCCACACTGCCCTGCACATCTTCAGCAGCAGCAATGAGGGCAGCCCTGAGGCTCCTCTGCTCCAAGCCCCAGGTCCCTCAGCCTGGCCTCACAGGAGATGTTCCACTGCCTGCAGCAGCTCTGTGGCTCTGGGCTGGACTCTCTCAAGCAGTTCCCTGAGGTCCCTTTTTGACCTGAGGGGCCCAGAACTGGACACAATATTCCAGATATGACCTCACCAGGGCAGAGTAGAGGGGCAGGAGAACCTCTCTCAACCTCACAGCCTTAAGAAGCATGAACTAACCTTTTTCTACATGTATACCATAGCAGTGTGTCTTTTGTCTGAGGGAGGCAGTTGCAGGCCAATTATTATTAAGCAGAAATATTGTATTTTTCTGCAGTAGCTTTGGAAAGCTGGAGGTATTCAGCTTGGAGAAGAGAAGGCTCCAGGGGGATGTCAGAGCTGCCTGCCAATAGCTGAAGGAAGGATGCAGAGGGACTTTTCATCAGGGTGTCTAGACACAGGACAAGTAGGAATGGTTTGAAGCTGAGGCAGAGCAGGGTTAGACTGGAGCTGAGGAAGAAGTTCTTCAGTAGGAGGGTGGTGAGACTCTGGAACAGTCTGCCCAGGGAGGCTGTGGCTGCCTCCTGCCTGAGGGTGTTGAAGGCCAGGCTGGATGTGGCCTTGAGCAGCTGAGTCTAGCTGAGAGGTGTCCCTGGCCATGGTGGGGAGGTTGGAGGAGATGAACTCTGAGGCATTCTGAGACTGTATGAGATCTCTCTGTGACAGCAAGGGTAATTTTACCTAGAACGTAGCTCAGAACCTGTGTCATCTCTGGACCTTTTGTAGTATGTGCTAGTTGTAGAATACGTTGCCAAGGAAGCTCCACCATGCAATAAGCTTCCAAGCTACCTGGGGTGTTTCTGACCTTCCAGCCTCATTCTGCATGTTCTCCAGATAAACACAGTCTCAGCTGGTCCAGCTCAAACACTTGGAGCTCAGGTTGGTGTCCCCATTATGGAAACCTGTTCAGCTTTAGCCTGTAACACTGGCAGTGCCCTGCAGTCTTATCTGAACAGTCAATGGAGCTGAGCAACGAGAAAAAGAGGCCTGTTAAGTAATCTCAGCACTGCTGGATGCAGCTCTGACCCAGCTGGGAAATGTTCATAGAGTTACTGGTGTTGCCAAGGGCTGAGTATTCCTCCAGCGATAAATTTGGATGAGTTCTTGTTTTTCAGTTGTTTGTTAAGTCCTTTAGGCTGTGCTGCCTTTCAGTGATTGATTATGCAAGGAAAATATTGTGAAGACGTCGAAGTAAAAATAGAAAGCAGATATTTGCTTCCTGTTTGTCAGGAGGGACCAAAGACCACGCAGTGTGCAGCCCACACAGGGACTTCACTGCCGTCATGATAGGTGTGATGATATCAAACTCATGTGATTAGGACACATAATAAAATAAACAAAAGTCCTTCATCCTATTCTGAATCAGAAGCACAACTCTGGCAGTTCCTTCTGTGATGGCAGCCATACACTGAAAGGTCTGGGCTGTAGCTTATGTTCTGTGTCTTGCTTACCTGTGTAAACCCCTGGGTCTCATGGCATCCTTATCATACACTCAGCGAATAGGTTGGGTTGGAAGGGACCTCTAAAGGGCATCCAGTCCAACCCCCCTGGAGTCAGCAGGGACATTCTCCACTAGAGCAGCTTGCTCAGAGCATTCTCCAGCCTGACCCTGAATTTCTCCAGGGATGGAGTCTCAACCACCTCCCTGGGCAACCTGTTGCAGTGTTCCAGCACCCTCCTGGTGCAGAACTTGTTCCTTACATCCAATCTCAATATCCTGTGCTCTCATCTCAAACCATTGCCCTTGTCCTGTCCCTGAAGGCTTTAGCAAGCAGTCCCTCTGCAGCCTGCTTGTAACCCCTTCAGGTCCTGGCAGGCTGCTGTCCTGGAGCCTTCTCTTCTGCAGGCTGCACAACCCTAGCTCCCTCAGCCTGTCCTTGTAGCAGAGCTGCTCCAGCCCCCGAGCATTCTCATGTCCTCTTCTGGACCTTCTCCATCAGGTCTATGTCCTTCTTGTGTTGGGGGCTCCATAGCTGGACACAGTGCTGCAGGTGAAGTCTCCCAGGGGCAGAGCAGAGGGGCAGGATCCATCTGCTGTTAACTGGAGGGAGGCAAAGCAGTGTGAAGCTGAGCTGCTCTTCCTCTGCCAGCTGCTCCTCTCTCTTCGCATGTCCATACTTGGAAGAAGAGCAGTGAGTCCTTTTGGGCTCTTGCAGGCTAAAGGTTAGAATTCGACACTCCTCACTGTTCAAAAATAAAAAAAGGAAAAATAAAAGAGAAAAAAAGATTTATTGTGTTTTGAGCGTGCTCCTGGGTGTCTTATTGCTGTGCTGTTTCTTTCTTTCCAATGAAAACCCAACAGATATTTGGTTTTGTGTGGCTTCCCACAAACCCAAGGCTTTGCTATTTTCTTTCCTGAGCGGGAACACCAAAGTGATTCAGTTTTAGAAACCCTGTGGTTAAAAATAGAAAGGCCCAACCCTTTCTCTCCTCACGGTATGTGAAGTCTAGTCAAAGTGTAATACTTTTGCCTACTGGTAGTTAGATTAAGTTTCCCCGGGCAGACAGAGTGTTGGAAAATGAGTATCCTCCTGCTGCTTCATAAACAATATCACACCTAGCTGGGAGCTTGAGAGGGATCCTGGTGTTACTGCTGTGTCCTTATTTCCCCTGGTTTCTGCTTTGCGCTGCTGTTACTGAAAAGCCCTGGGGCTGCTGGAGTGCCCATGCTACCCTGCACTGATAGGCACAGTGTAGGGGCAGGCTTAAGCAAAACGTCAGGAGAGGAGTGGGGCTTAGAGAATCATAGAATCACAGAATCACAGAATGGGCTGAGTTGCAATGGGACCTCCAAAGGTCACCCAGTCCAATCCTCTGCAGTCAGCAGGGACATCCTCCACTAGATCAGGTTGCTCAGACCCGTGTCAAGCCTCACCTTGAATATCTCCAGGGATGGGGCTCAACCACCTCCCTGGGCAACCTCAGAAAATCCACTAGGAATTTATCCTCGTTGCTTAATAAGAAGTGAATCTTATCTAATCAGATTTACTACCTCTACTTCAAGTAAATTTTGTATCTTTTTTTTCCTACATATTTATGCTCCAAAGGAACTCCAGTCATGATTTTACTCAACTACAGATAACAGTTGAGTAAACTGTGGAGTGTGCTTTATGGCCAAGTACCTCTTTGGCAGGCTATCACAAGATTGCTCTGAATCTCACTCTTTTTAACTATGGCAATGGATTTTTTCCCCCTGTCCTCTAATTTTCTTCTTTGGGTTATATTTTTTGAGTTGTTTTGGTTGATTTGTTTGTTTGTTGAGGATGAGTGGCACAGAATTTAGCAATTTATTTAGATGTATGCATGTATAAACTCCCATCAATCGATACAGCCTGATTTTAGAATGATAGAAACGCAGAATGGCTGAAGTTGGAAGGGACCTCAGAGTTCATCTGCTCCAACCTCCCCACCATGGGCAGGGACACCTCTCAACTAGACTCAGCTGCCTCGTCCAACCTGGCCTTCAACACCCCTAGGCAGGAGGCAGCCACAGCCTCCTTGGGCAGCCTATTCCAGAGTCTCACCACTTCTTCCTCACCAGCTTCTTCCTCAGCTCCAGTCTAGCCCTGCTCTGCCTCAGCTTCAAACCATTGCCCCTTGTCCTGTCTCTAGACACCCTGATGAAAAGTCCCTCTGCAGCCTTCCTGCAGGATCCCTTCAGCTATTGGCAGGCAGCTCTAAGGTCCCCCTGGAGTCTTCGGCTGAACACCCTCAGCTCCCTCAGCCTGTCCTCACAGCAGAGGCTGCAGCCCTTGGATCACCTTTGTGGCCTCCTCTGAACTCAATCCAGCAGCTCTGTGTCCTTCTTCTGCTGGGAACCCAGAACTGGAGGCAGGATTGGAGGTGAGGTCTGAGCAGGGCCAAGTCAAGGGGCAGAATCCCCTCTCTTGCCCTCTTGCAGCACAGGATGTGCCTCTGGGCCACCTTTCCTGTGCAGCAGGATTGTGCAAACAAACAGAGCAGCTGGTCCATGGCAATAAATTTCTGGTACATCAAAACTCCCAATAAGCAGCAGCTCCACACAGAACCTTGGCTTCTCATACCCCACAGATCACAGCTAAGATGCTTTCAGGGACTGCTGAGCAGATCCAAGAACAGGCAGCCCTAGCAAACAAGAACAGAACTTTTGTTATTGTGTATTGCGAAGAGCATGACGAGGGAAACATTTGGAGACAAATGGGAGTGCATCAAGATGTGAACGAGCTTCTAGGAGGATTTATTTAACTTATTTATTAAGACTGGAATTCAGCTCAGGCCAAAACATTCTGTGACATCCTGGAAAAAGTGCTCAGAGAAATGCAGAACAGCTGTGTCCTCCTGCCACTGCCCTCTGCAACAGCGGCTGGCACCACGCTACAGCAAAGGGGCTCTTTCCTTAGGTGCAGCTTTGGGGGACAGGATGAACTGGCAGAATGTGCATTAAAATGATGCCAGATTGGCACAGGCTCAGCAAGTCATGATGGAACTTGTGTCTCATTCCTCTGTGGATTCAGCTGCTGCCCAACCACCATGATACTGCTTTCCCAGCCATAGTCATTCCAAAAGAGCCACAGAGGTAGGTAACAGTCTGAGTTTAATGTTTCAGATTTCACGTGAGAGACAAGGTTTTTGTCCTAGTCTTTCTGCACTCTGCTGCAGTCCAGCCAAAGCTGCCCAGCTGCAGGGACTGAGGGAACAGCCAGTCTGAATCTGCTAAGCCATGAAGATTTGCTCGCCCTTGTGCGATGCTAAGCGCTGTGGAACAGAGCAGGCATGGCTGAGAGAAGCACCAGCAGAGGCTTTGGGCTGAGTTCCCACCACAGGCAAAAGCAGGCTTAGAAGAACATGTTCCAGGATTGCTTGAGGTATAAGAAATAGAGCTCCCTAATGTACTGCTTCCCAGAAGACAACAGGAATTCTGTCCTTACTGGGAAAACAACAGTTCTGCTAAGGCAGAGGGGACTGGCACCACTAAGACTCTCAGATCAGCTCCCATGCTGTAAAGTGGTCATACTAGCAAGAGATGAATTTCCAGTAGAGCAGGTCTAGTGAAGCCAAGCTCTGAAGCAGTTCAAAATTGATCCGAACTAAGTGTTCTATGATTCTATGATTTTGCTCCTAGCAATCTGTTGAAATCAGTGTCGTGATCAGCACCACTGCTGGTTCTGTTCTGCCAGGCCCTATCAGCATCCAAGTAAACTAAACAAGCAAACTTCACGTGCATTCCTCCTTATCCTCTTCATTATCAAGTAGCAGAGTTCCACAGACCAGGCATCAGGAGGCTTACATTTTGTTTTGTAGTCTGTGTGCAGGACATTAACAGATAAATGCAATGGTTAAGAAAAGAATCCCAGCACCACCAAAGGATTCTCAGTCTAACTTCTGTCCTTCAGGAGGTTAATGAATACCCTCCAAATGCTATCTGATACATAATTAGCAAAGCACAAGTTATTAACCTCAGCAAAAGGCAGGAGCCTTGTCCCAGCTGAGATAGTTGTGAACCTGCTCAGATGGGAGTTAACGTGGTGTAAACCTCAGCCCTGCCACCCAGATGAAGAGCTCAGAGTTTACTCTGTACTTTCTAAATCTGTGAGATTTAGAAATACTCACTTCTCCCAGGAAGGCTGCAGGGACACTTCATCAGGGTGTCTAGAGACAGAACAAAGGGGAGTGGTTTGAAGCTGAGGCAGAGCAGGCTTAGACTGAAGCTGAGGAAGAAGTTCTTCAGTAGGAGAGTGGAGAGACTCTGGCACAGGCTGCCCAGGGAGGCTGTGGCTGCCTTCTCCCTAGAAGTATTCAAGGTATGAAGCCTTGAGCAGCTGAGTCTGGTTGAGAGGTGTCCCTGCCCATGGTGGGGAGGTTGAAGCAGATGAGCTCTGAGGTCTGTTCCAACCTGAGCCATTCTAGGATTCAGTGTGACTTTGCCCTTTAGCAGAAGGGAAATGCATCAGCACATGGTTACGTGCCAGTGAGACAGGGGAAGACAGTGTGGAGAGTGTTGCCGTGCTTTGGCTGCTCCAGGGTGCCTTGTTTGGGTCTCAAAGCACTGAGAGAAGTCTTCTAACATTCTTTCAAGGATCCTTTTATTTTTGAACAGTGCAGAAGAATAATTGCAGAGCAAAGCTTCTGGCTTTTGGACTTCGTTAATTTATGTGAATCACTTAGAATTTTCCCTTTTTCACAAACCAAGCTGCCACTAAATCTCTGTGTGGCAGGGCTGATAGCCTCCATAACCTTTCCTTACTTGAATGAGATATTTCTCTGTCCTATTCTCTGTACTTGATACAAATTGGGATGTCCACTCAGTAGAAAATGTCAGCGTTTAATTGCTTGACTTCAACCCCTACCAGTCTAAGTAACTGAAATACCACTGTCCGGTGGTTTGGGGATTTTTTTTCTTTCTTTCTTTCTTTCTTTCCCTTTTTTTTTTTTTTTTCCCTTGCTTGGCATGAGACATTCCAAAATGTGTATGCAGAAACAACCACATCTTGTTGTGGGCTTTGTTTTCCAATGACATATTTCACTACTGAACAATGAAACATGTGCTAATTTGATTTGTTGATGTGACCAGAAATATTTATTTTCATGTTCACACTGAACTCTTGCTTTTCTAGAACAGTAAATTATCTGTATGCAAATTACCTCTTGAGAATGGGAGAATTCCTATTTCGCCCTTGGAAGTGTTTTTTTCCTAGATGACCTTCCCTATGAAACATGAGTCTACTCAGCTGAATGTTTGCACTGTCTTACGTGAGGACTTGGCACATGTCCCAGGTGCGAATTGGGTGCCTGAGCCAGAGCTCTCCAGAAGCAGTGAGTCCCCATGTGCTGACCTTACTCCTTGGATTTTTAAGCTTCTCTTCTTATGTTGATCTTTTTTGTTTGGTTGGGTTGGTTTGTTTGTTGGAAATTATTCCCTTCCTTCCACCTGCTTGGACACGTCCCTGTGTGATCTGCTCTAGGTGATCCTACTCTGGCAGGGGGTTGGCCTTGATGAGCTTTCGAGGTCCCTTCCAACCCCTGACATTCTGTAATTCTGTGATTCTGAATTCCTTCCTTCCCAAATTCCTTCCTTATGACTTCCTCCCCTCCAGAGCTGTTACAGCCATGGCTGAGCCTGGCAGCCTGTAACGGCACGTCATGCTGATTGTTCCAACACTCCTGGCTAGCATGGTCCAGACTGCCATTCCCTGCCCAGATACCCTCTCCCTTCAGGCCCACGGCATACCTCAGTGCTGTCGCCTGTGACTGTGAGGATACCATGGAAGAGACCGAATGGAGTCTTTCCTCAGAGCTTGTAGCTTCCTTCTGCCAGCCCAGAGCCTTCTCTCTAGGCTGTCCACAGCCTTGTGAGTGGATATCTAGTGCCCAGTCCTTCATTTGCTGCCCTGCTGTCCTGCTTTTCTGCCTGCAGGTGCTGGTTGTGTGTGCTGACACTCTGCGACAGCCTGCCTCTTGCTAGGCTAACAGTCACAATATCCATGTGCCACACTGCAGGCACCACTGTAGCAGCAAGTGCTTTGGCCACGATAACCCCATGCAGCCATACAGACTGGGGGTGAGTGGCTGGAGGGCAGCCTGGCAGAGATGGACCTGGCAGTGCTGGGCGACAGCAGCTGGGCATGAGCCAGCAGTGTGCCCAGCTGGCACGGAAGGCCGATGCCATCCTGGCCTGTATCAGGAACAGTGTGGCCAGCAGCACCAGCGCTGACATTCTGCCCTGTACTGGCACTGGGGAGGCCTCACCTCGAGCACTGTGTGCAGCTCTGGGCCCTCACTGCAAGAGAGATATTGAGGGGCTGGAGCGGGGCCAGAGCACAGCAACCAGACCGGGGAGGGGCTGGAGGGGAAGGTTGATGAGGAGAGCCTGAGGGAGCTGGGCTGGGTTAGCCTGGAGGAGAGGAGATCTCAGGGGGGACCTTAGCACTCTCTGCAACTACCTGAAGGGAAGTTGTAGTCAGGTGGGGGTCAGGCTCTGCTCCCAGGCAACTTGTGACAGGACAAGAGAGCATGGCCTGAAGCTGTGCCAGAGGAGGGTTAGGTTGGATGTTAGGAAGCACTTCCTGATGGAAAGGTGATTAGGCACTGGAATGGGCTGCCCAGGGAGGTGGTGGAGTCACCATCCCTGGAGGTCTTTATGAACAGATTGGGTGTAGCCTTTGGTGGCTTGGTTTAGCCGATATGGTGGTGTTAGGTCACAGGCTGGACTTGATGATCTTGAAGGTCTTTTCAATGATTCTGTGATTGGTTGTATTCTGCCCTGCACACCTAGAATATGGAAGCACAGCATGTTGGGAGCAGAGAAAGCACACAGAGGCAGAACATTTTGTGTGTGTGTGAGGCAGTTTAGGACTGCTGCTAACATGTTCCAGTGTGTGGAGAAGGGCAGATTGGCTCATTTCAGTCTATAATCAATGAAGTCACACAGAGCTTGGTAATGCGGAACGAAGAAGATCTTAGCACTGGGCTCCAAAGGGCTGCTCCCAAGGGAAATGCCTGACCTGCAGCAGTTTCTGTGTGACAGCATTCTAGAGAACTAAGCAGCTCAGATCCATTATGTGAAGAACTGGCTGTGTGGCAGCTGTCAGCTCTGACAGCTCTGTGGCACGTTGAAGAAACGATTAATTACTGAGAAGCCACCAAAAGGGGAGAGCTCTGCCCAGGAGCACACAGCCAGAGGCTGCTCACCTGGTGCCTACAGAGGTTTTTAACCTGTTACTTCTTTAGGTAACTCATAGCATGTTAGTTGTTTCCTGTGCTGCTTTCGTTGGTTAGAGACCCAGTGGATGTCTTTGTGGTGATGTCAGATGTTGTTACTAGGCAGTAAAGCTTATCCTCTCAAGTGTATAGCACCGGGAGGGAGCACAGAGTGACGAGTGGCTGCAGAAACTGCCTGGTAAGCAGCCTTCACAAAGAAAACTTTATCCAGAGGGTGAAGCCAAAGGAGAAATTAAACCAAAGTCAGACCTCAATGCTCTGTCAGGTTGCTGGTTTAACAATCAGGTGGAGAAGTTAGCTGGGCTTTGTTTTTCTTATTATTAAATCAGGAGCCTAAAAATATGAGGCCACTGTCACAAATGGAGCTGGGCAGGCTATTTTTACAGAAAATGGATTTAACAAAGCCTCTCCACAGTCCGACTGACCCTGAAGTCCAGTGGCCACTCTGCTGCCTTTGGCAGTATCTCAGAAATGGAAGGAGATCTGAAGAGATGATAGGAAATGCCTGGAGCTCCCAGGAGGACCCTTATAGATCTAGTGACTGGGAGAAGAGATAGAGCTGGAAATGGCTATTTTAGGGCCTGGTCAGGGCAACCTGAGCGCAAGAACAAAAGAGGTGGGGAAAACAGCATGGCAGAGGACATCTGAGATGGAGAAATATGTTACAAAGGGAGACATCAGAGGAAACCTGGTAAAAGGGAGATCAATAGGTGAAATCTGAGGCGCTGGAAGGATCCTGGGCAACTTCTGCCATTGCACACAAAATGGGAAACTGAATAAAAGCAGGAATGGATGACAGGCTACAAGAGCCCAGAAGGCTTTTCCTTGGGAAGGGCTCCCTTCTGCCCAGTCCCCTGCCAGGAAGGCTGTGCCTGTGCAGCCCTCCACCTGATGCATTTCCAGGTGGTCTGTGCCCAGTACCAATCCTTCTGTCAGAGAACAATTTGAAGCATAGAAACTGAACAGGGATCCCCTTTGCAGATTGCCTTTTGTGGTGCCCTTGAGATCCTAGCGACGGCCCTGGCCCAAGTCATGGCAGAGCATGACTTAACCTGTGAGCAGGCCACTCACATTGGATTTGCTGCATGTCTGCTGCTGGGGCTGAGGGCTCCTGGCTGCTCTGAAAAATGCTCTGAAGGGGTAGGGCAGCTCCAGCTGGAGGCCCCAGCAACCCCTGTGCCATCCTTGGCCTATGTAGGGTAAGCACAACACTTTTTTTTTTTTTGGTCAGTTGTGAGACATTAGAAATGTGCTTGAGTGCCCCTGGGGATGGCTTTTGCTGGTGCTTCATTGTGACTTCAAAGGCTGCTTTCAGTAACTGTGCCAGTGGGAACTGTGTTCACACAGGCACCAGTGCCAGGCTGGCTGTGCTTGACTGAACTTTTCTTGTGAATACAGGTGAAAACCATCTCATTTCTGTCACCTCTCTTCTGGACAGACCTTCTTCTGCATCCATGCTTGGGGCCACTTGGCTATATCTTATCTACTCTTACACATAACTTGTGGCATTTGACACAGGTATTTTCACAGAAGAAAAGCAAAAGGCTTCNAAGGGGCAGAATCCCCTCTCTTGCCCTTCTGCCCACACTCCTCTGGCTGCAGCCCAGCACACAGCTGCCTGCTGGGCTGCATGAGGGCACTGCTGGCTCCTGGGGAGCTTCTCAGCAGCCAACACCGCCCAAGTCTCTTCAGAGTTGCTCTCAATTCACTCTGCACCCAGCCTGGATTTGTGCCTGGCATTGGCCCAACTCAGATGCAGGACCTTGCACTTTGAATACAGGACCTTCACTTTGATACAAGACCTTGCCCTTTTTTAGAATGAGATGACATTTTAATGCAGAAAAGCTACTAAACAAAACCCTCTAAAACCCCAACGAGGGAAGCAGACTGTCAGTAGTACTTTTGTCTCCAGAAAACTCTATTTCTTTTACCAAAAAGAGAGATGGAGAGAAAAGAACTTAAGGTCATGGTAAAACTGAAAAGGAGAAGCATCCCCATAGCAGCTCCTAGCTCTGGGGCACACTGGAGTTGTCACAGTGCTGCAGTATTCTTACTAAATGTGAACAGACTGATTGGGCCCTGCCTTTAAACCTACTCTGGAATGAAGAGCAGCAGAGGTACCTGGTAGGCTGTGGGCAATGCACATTCCTTAGCCACTGTGGGGCAAAATGCAGCAGCTGAGCTAATCCTGTCCAAGAGCAGCCCAGACAGGGCTGTTCAGGTGCTCACAGAAGCAGATGAGGAAGGCACAGCAGTCCTGCTCTGCTGAGAGGCAGCAGAATGGGCTGGGCAGAGTTGGGTATCCAGCCATGCCTGACTGTGCCTCTGAGTGCTCTGCACTGGTTTTGCATCTGAATATCTTTTCTCAGGCTTCAATTCTTGGAATATGTTCCCTTTTATAAAGAAATGCAGGCTATGGTTGGTGAGAGGTCCACACAGATCCCTCAAGATCTGAACTCATGAAATCCTATTTTGTTTGGGAGTTTCTGTTCATAAGGTGAAGGATGTAATCTTTAACCTGAACTGTAAACAAGCCACTCAGGAAGGTCCCCTAGGAGAGGGAGGAGAACTTTTGCAGTTCAGATTTTGGAGGTTTTCTGTCACAGCAGCAGAATTGCTGCCCTGTTCACAGTCTTTTGGCATCTGCACCTTGCAAATACCTTGGGTGGGTTTGCCAGTTACACAGGTGGGGTCCCAGTGCCCCATGGCTGGACAACATTGACCTGCTGCTGGCCACGGGGAGGGGCAGACTTTCTGTGCTGGGCAGCCCTGCGTCACTCCCCAGCATCGCCGGCCTGTGGCCCTGCGGTCCTGGGAGGGATGCTCCTGGGAATCCCACTGCCTCTGTACCACCTGTGCTGCCTTCCAGTGGCTTCCCTTTCAATCCAGAAGGAAAGTAACTGCCCTTGTAGTTCGGTACCAGCCCCTAGGACCTCAGACCTCCTTGCCTCTGGCCTCTCTGCAGTGCCCGAGTGCCAAACATCCTGAACATGCATTTTCTGTGTAAGGACATTATTGCAGATGACTGTCTGGCAAAAAAAGAAAAAAAGGTCTCTGGCCTGGAAAAAAACAGACCAGCTTTGCAGCTGCTGCCAAAAGCACTGAATCTTTTTTGAGGGCAGACACTCTGGATGCTTCAGCTGGCAGCAGATTGCTGAGGGCTATTTTTCAACATCTAAGGCAGTGTCCTTTGGGAAATGCCCAGTTCTGTAGAAGAATGTAAAGTGTGCCCACAGGATGCTGGAAGCCAGCCACCTGCACTGCTAGAGTAGGAATAGCTTCTGCAAATCAAAGTTGTGCTTTGCATTTTAACAGGACTAATAAAATAGACTGAAGGAAACTCTTGCACTAGAGCAGGAGTTTATTTTTAGGCAGATCAGTAGCTGAAAATAGAAACCCCTATACATAGGAACCACATTTTGCCTCTAGTGAGGGTGTTTCAGTCTGGGCAGGCTTGGATGTGACTACTGGTGATGGATGAATTCTCAGTTCTGCAGTCATGGCAAGCCTCACTTGCATCACTTTGGAACCTTAATGCTGAGCTGCTGAAATGCTAAACCCAGAGCCTTAGACAGAGACTCGGAAAAAAATCCACCTCAGTCCCTAAGGACACAGAAGTTCTGCAGCATGCTCCAAATTGCATTGAGAATGCAATGTCCTTGCTGCCTGCTGCCTGCTGGGGCTTTTAGGAACATTTTGGAGCAAATTCCATAAAAGCAAGCCCTTTCTCCCCTTTGTTTCTCCTTTTTATTCATGGTTCCTTCCCATCACACATGCCTCTGAGAAGAGCTGAAGCAGTCTGGGGGAGAGGAGATAGAGGCTGTTGGAGCTGCGGAGCAGTGAGCAGCATGCCAAGGGTTGCCTGCCTGGTTCTGTCAAGTCGCCTTATCGGTTATCGTGACCCAGCGGGGTGAGATGAGCTGTGAAACTGGTTGAGAAATGAGTAGGTCAGAGAAGGACAGCGAGTTCAGCCTGTTGTGATTCCAGACCCACAACACTTTCCCCAGAAGCAGATCTGCAATGAATGACATCATTTTACCTAGGCTTAGCTGCCACATCTGCCCTCATTTGTTTGCATACTCTAGAGTTCAACCAGCTCTAGAGGAACTTATCCTCTCCTTATTCTAATTGGTTCTTTCCTTTGCTTTTAGTCTAGTTTATTGTGAAAGAGCAATTCACAATGCATTTGATTATAGCTATTTGTCTTAAGTAGCTGCTCTGCCCTGGTGAAGCCACATCTTGGAATATTGTGTCCAGTTCTGGGCCCCTCAGCTCAAGAAGGACCTCAGGGAGCTGCTTGAGAGAGTCCAGCACAGAGCCACAGAGCTGCTGCACACAGTGGAACATCTCCTGTGAGCCCAGGCTGAGGGAGCTGGGGCTCTTTAGGGACTGGCTGGAAGTATGAGTATCAGAGACCCACCCGTGGACATCTCCAGGTGGTTTCTGGGAAGTTTTAACCAGTCACAGTCTGGCCTTGAAATGCCTGCTTCTGTTCTTGGAACAGCTCTATCAAACCACATTCACATCAGAAACTTGCTTCAGTGGAAACTCAGTTCTTCACTGTCACCAGGCAGTGCCACCCAAACTGAGCTGGAGCAGAGAGCTGTGGCACTGTCTGGGTCAGATACCTGGGGTGCTGTCAGTCACAGGAGTGTAGCTGAGGTCCAGAATGGTGTCACACCTCCGTTTCAGTTGTGCAGAGGCAGCTGCCTCTTCCCATGCTCCCATCAGCCAGTAGAAGCTACCTGAGCCATCGGGGCAGCAGGAGCACAGCCCTGTGGCTGAGGTGGCAATGTGCCCACCTGGCCGAGGTGATAACGTGCCCAGCTGGCTGAGCTCCCTGTAAGGCTCTGCCGGGCCTCAGCTGAGGCCAGATAGCTGAGGGGTGCTCCTCATGCCTTTCAGTCGCCAGTGGGAGATGGGCTCCTCCAGAGGGAGTACAGGAATAGCTGCCTGATGCTTTTGCTCTGACTCATTCTTAAAAGCAGCCCAGGAGCCTCCAGGGGCTATTTTGGGACCCTGGCAATACACTTATCCCAGAAAATGATCCCTGATGAATGACTAAGGGTACAGGTTCCTAACTGTTGCTCTGAATCACCTCACTGCTGCCAAGCATCTTTAGCTGTTGAGACATCTAAGCTTAAAGCAGTCTCAGCTAGCATCAGGAATCCTGTTCACAGACACTTCTGCTGTCATCACAAACCACACTGCCCTTTGCTGCCTCTAGGTATTTCCATGATTTTAACTGCCTTCCAAAACAGGGCTACTTGAGATATTTGACTTTCAGACACACAGGGGCAGTTCTGATATAAATGCAGAAGCAGAAGAGGCCCTGATCATTGTTCTCTGTTAATTTCATAAGGCATGAATGTCAATGAGACAGGAAGAGGTAGCAGCACCTCCCTTTTGGTTTGCTGGCTTTTTGTCTCTAATCTGTTTACTTGCTGCAGTTCTCTGAGAATTTTCTCTTAAATATTTCAGCGTGCACTGCCCTGAGCAGTTTGTAACCGTTTTGGCCACCATGTATTTCCTAGAAGCTGTAACTAGGAGCAGCTCCTCTGCTGTAAGTGAGGGCCTGGGTTCAGTGAGGCTGCTTTCCTTCAATGATGCTTCAAGTCCTACCAGAGGGAACAGATGGGAGCTGAGACCTCTGCTAGGAACCCTGTCTGCAGCTTGTCCTGCAGCCAAAGACACTGGAATGTCTGTAACCCTGCCATGACTCTGCACCCTCTGTTTTCCCCTGTCACTTGAAATGGGTTCAGCCTTTCTAGGGTGAGCAGTGTATGCAGCCCCTTCCTGGTCTCCACTGAACTGAGGGGTGGTGGTTTCACCTGGAGATATTAGCTCTCCAGAGAAGAAACACAGGAGCAAGTTTCCAGGCTGTTTTGTAATTTTAATCATCTCCTTCTTTTCCCCAGGCCTTATCTCCAACTGCCAGGGCACAGACTTCCAGCCTAGAGAGCATCAAGTTTCTGCCCAGTGTTTTCTTGTGGCTTTATCTCTCACTGCCTGGGCGGCTCCTCAGCTTTTCCCAGGTAAGCACAGGCATTCCTAATCTCAGATTAAGTGGCTCAGGTGCCTCAAGCAGCAGTTTGCAGTGCTTGTGGAATACCCTCTTCACTCCTGGCAGACAGTGCTTGGGTTCTCCCTGCCTCTCCAGGCTTCCTGCGGCTGGCAGTGCTGGGTAAGCCCTTTATGTTTCTGCACGTTTGCCACTTTAACAAACACCTTCCGGTGTAAAAGGCATTAGTATGGAACTGGCTTGGTCTTGGGTGGGTAGAAGTCATACACGTGTTGCTAATAAAGGGCTGCACTAACTTCAAGACGAGAGAGGGGGTCTCTGTAATCTTTTTTCCTGGTGTTCCTGCACCAGTCAGAGAGAAGGATTAAAAATGCACCTGTTGCAGCTTTTGCATGCTGATACATTGGAGAATGCAACTCTTTGTTCTCTTCCATTCCTTATGGTGTGTTTATTGCAAGCTTGTGCTTAATTTAATCCTCCTGCTTCACTTGTGTGTTCTTGTTTAGTTTTTAGGATTGCTTTCTATTTTCTCATTAATTCCAAAGGGTAACTTCTCTGTGAATTCATGTGTCTGGCTCACAGGGGACACTGATGGCTTGATCTGTGAAAAGTTTCACTGCATACTTTTATTTTCAATGTCTGAGACTCTTGCTCCAGTCAAAAATAACAATCACAGAATCCCAGAATGGCTCAGGTTGGAAGGGACTCTCCACCATGGCCAGGGACACCTGTCAGCTAGACTCAGCTGCTCAAGGCCTCATCCAGCCTGGCCTTCAACACCCCCAGGCAGGAGGCAGCCACAGCCTCCCTGGGCAACCAACTCAACCATGAGTGGTGAGCAATTGCAAACAAACAAGCTTCCACCTCTCTGCTCATACCATTCATCAGCTAAAATAAGAGAGACACCTGGGCAGAAAGTCAAGCCTTTCCTCACTGAATTAAAGATTTGCTTTCTGTGATTAATACAAATTGTGACTTGACTTGGAGAAAAGGAAGCGAGAACAATTTCTTGGCCATGACTTTTGGAGCTCTGCCAATACAGTTCAGGAGGGCAGATGACCTGACAACAGGCCTGGGTCCTCATCTGGTAAAACAATAAAGAGAATTCCTGTGCAGTCTTCCACTTTAACTGTGCCAAGGGACTTCTTATAAAGAAATTTAGGTAGGGGGAAGTAAAAATATAGAAAGGCAACAATGAAATTATTTTGTGTTTCTGCAATGAACAGCTATAAGATGTTACTGCACCTTGTCCTCAGTTCCATTTCTTTTTGGCAGAGGGAAGTTTCCCATTAATCAAAGGCTAATGACAGAGCTTTCCCATCTTCCCTTTTCCCTCATTTTTTACAGTCAGGGACATTGTCTGGATCAATGTTTGTTATGTAAGAAATGGATGGTAGAAGCACCTTGCTTGGTTTAGAAGATGGAGTGCATAAGGACCTTGCGGAGGCCCAGGCTGGCACAGTCAGTGCAACTCTTTCCAGTGACATCAAGGGGCAGTGGCTCAGGGTCGAGTGTTGTGCTCCTTCAAGCTGTGTTTGCTCACTCCTCAGCTCTGCAGTGCTCTCATGCTGAGCAGTGCTCACAGTGATGCGTTGATAGACCTTGCACTTTCTGGTGATTCTGCACGAGTGCCAAACGTTGTGTTTAGAAGAGTCTTTAGTGCAGTGAGCTTTGCCATTCTTTAGGGATCACACAGACAGAGCTCACAGGAAGAACATCTGTGCTGAGAGGACATAGATGAGCAGGACAGCTGTGTAGGGGCAGTTTCAGCTAAAGACCATCAAACCTCAGAAAATTCAGAGTCACAGAATGGGTTGGAAGGGACCTTAAAGATCATCTAGTTCCAAGCCCCTGCCATGGGCAGGGACACCTTCCACTAGACCAGGCTGCTGGCAGCCATCCTACCTGGCCTTGAATACCTCCAGGGTTGCAGCCTCCACAGCTTCTCTGGGCAGCCTGTTCCAGTGCCTCACCACCCTCACAGTGAAGAACCTCCTCCTAATGTCTAATGTCAATCTAATTTCTTCACGTTAGAAACTGTTACTCGAGCTGCTATGAGACTTCAAGGTCTCAGATTTAACTTCCATGTGTCCTTACACACCTTCAGGGCAGAGACCCCTCCTTCTCCACCTTATTAACCCTAACAGGCACTGTTTGATTTGACAGCAAGCCCAACAAACAGCTAAGGAAAGCAGATGTGTGACTGAGAGATGGTGACATCCTGAGCTCAGTGTCAGTGAGTGTCCTGCCCTTTCTGGAACCAAAGTGGCCTACAGCTGGCCAAAGCTACTCATCCTAATTGTCTGTTCTGGAGTCATTTTGGACTTAAGCAGGGAAGATCCTGAAGATCACTGTTTTCTGAAGAGAAGGATGCTTGGGTTGTTCCCCTGGAGGAACTCCTCTGGAGAGGTGAGGGAAAGGAAACAGCCCAGGGAGCTGCTGTGGCACCTGGAGCGGGTCAGGCTGCCTTCTCTCTCAAGTTCACAAAGTTCATCTTGGTAACTGAGTGATCAGAAGATCCTCAGGAATACAGAAGGAGGAACTGGGACAGGCTTGCTGCTTCTTCCCTCCTAGGAGTGCTAGGACAGCAGTGAGCAAAAGTCATTGTGGGTCATTCAGCCTTCCTGTAAACAACAGCAACCTTTTTAACAGCAAAGTGCTGCTGTGCATCACATTGTGGTTGTGTCTATAAAAAGAACAAAATGCCTCCCCCAGCCATTCCCCATCAGAGTACAGTAATGAGATGCCCAGCTGCAGATGCAGCAGAAGCCCTTCCAGTTCTGCTCAGTTATTGTCTGTCTCATCTTTAGCAGATGGCTGGACGATGATGTCTGCAGTAATAAAAATATCAGAGCCCAAAGCTGCCAGCTGAGTTGGAAAAGTGGCTAATTGCTATTTCTGTAAGCTGGAGCCATTCTTTCTGAAGCCAGGAAGGGCCATCTTCAGCAAGAGCCATGTAGGAACATTTAGTAGCCAGATGAAGCACTACTGAACTGCTCCATCCTTGGCCTTCTGGAAAAAGAGAGCACCTCACAGCACATTCAGAGCAGGCAGCAGAAATCCGGCCAAGGAAAGCCATGTGCTGCTTCCATACATTCATACAATGCTTTGGGATGGAAAGGACCTTCAAGATCATCCAGTTCCAGTCCCCTGCCATGCACAGGGACACTTCCCACTAGATGAGGTTGCTCAAGGCCTCATCCAACCTGGCCTTGAACAGCTCCAGGGAGGGAACATCCACAACCTCTCACGGCAACCTGTTCTCCCCACCTTCCCTGAAGGGACAGTGTTAGCTGTGACACACTGGTAGCAGCAGGAGACATTCCCCCTCACTGAGCCAGAGCATCTCAGAGGCTTGCTTCAGCACTGCTTGGGCACAGGCACATCAATTGCATACCCAAGCACCACATGGCAGCTGGTACCAGGGTCATGCCTTTGGAAGAGCACAGCTTGCATTCCAGGTTCTCCCCTTGCTTCTTGGCACATGCTAGGTTTTGTTAGCTGTGGGACATAGAAGGATTACACAATAGGAGCTAAAGCATGAACTGAGAGCTGTCAGGAAATGCTGAAGAGATGGGCCATGGTCTGCATTCTCTTTGTATTTGGTAGCTCTCTAGATGCCAGAAGATCACACAGAGCTAATTAAGTGCCTCATGGCAGTGATCCTGGGAGGAAACCATTCTTCCACTCCTGGAGAGTCAGATTCTTTCAGTCTTGGAGAGTGAGATTCTATCCCTCTGTCATGGAGGGGCATATTCTGGGCTGTATTAGTAATTTCTGTGAGCTTTTAACTTTCTCAAAGCATAGATGAAGGCTTTTGCAAAGGGCAGATGGTCTTCAGAGCTGAGGGTTAATCACTCACTCTTTGCACTCTTTAGAAGTTCTGTTACCTATGTTCTGAGGGCAATATTCTTAGTTAAATGGCTGTGCTGAGATTGTGCTGAGGTGTAGAGGGTTGCTTTTAATACTAAAGAAACTCAGTGCCTTATAAGAACACTCCTTTTGTTTCTGGAAAGTGCTTGAGGAATCCTGCTTCTGGTGTCTGAGACCTATATTTAGCTTCAGTTAGCATTATCTATGTTATTAAAGAGAACAAACTCTGGACCTGCCCCACCTTTCTATTCCAAGGACCTGAAGAAATGTGAAATGTTGTCCTGTTGCAGTGGATTAGTCTCTTAAAGTGTTTAGATTAGTGTTAGCTTATTCCAGGTTCTATGGCCAGGAAACGAATCAGTGTTTGGTTTGAGTGAAGATACCAAAGCAGTTGATACACATTGCTTGTGTTTGCTTGCCTGGGAGCAGAGAGCTGCTTGCTTGGCTGGGCTTTTCCTTTCCCTGGGCACACTTTCTTCATTGGTTTATTTTAGGATGCAAGTATTACAGAGTCACAGAATGGCAGGGGCTGGAAGGACCTCCAGAGATCATCCAGTCCAACCACCCCTGCCAGAGCAGGAGCACCCAGGGCAGGTCACTCAGGAACACATCCAGGTGGGTTTGGAATGTCACCAGAGAAGGAGACTCCATAACCTCTCCGTGCAGCCTGCTCCAGGGATCACAGGGAAAAAGCTTTCCTTGCTGTTCCCATGGCACCTCCTCTGCTCCAGCTTGCCCCCAGTGCCCCTTGTCCTGTCCTTGGCCATCCCTGAGCAGAGCCTGGCTGTGTCCTGCCCACACTGCCCTGCACATCTTTATCAGCAGCAGTGAGGGCAGCCCTCAGGCTCCTCTGCTCCAAGCTCCAAGCCCCAGGTCCCTCAGCCTGGCCTCACAGGAGATGTTCCACTGCCTGCAGCAGCTCTGTGGCTCTGTGCTGGACTCTCTCAAGCAGTTCCCTGAGGTCCTTTTTGACCTGAGGGACCCAGAACTGGACACAATATTCCAAATATGGCCTCACCAGGGCAGAGTAGAGGGGGAACAGAAGTTCTCTTGATCTACTCACCACAGCCCTTCTAATCCACCCCAGGATGCCCTTGGCCTTGCTGGCCACAAGGGCACATTGCTGCCCCATGGGCATCTTTCTGTCCATCGTGACCCCCAGGTGTCCCTTTCCCCAGAGCTGCTCTCCAACAGATCACCCCCAACCTATCCTGGTCCATGGGTTTGTCCTTTCCCAGGTGCAAGGCTCTACACCTGGCCTTGCTGTATCCTGTACTAAGACTCTTCCCTTACCATTCCTATACCCTGACAGCCAGTGACTGGTTTTCCTCTCAGTGACAGCCAGCTGTGGGCCAAAAGCAGCTGTACCAGTCATGCCTTGTCCTGATCAGCCCTTCAAAACAGATGCAGATGCTGCTGGCCCACCTTGGCATAGTGTGGGGAATGATGTCTGGCAGCAACAGTGGCCTGGAGCTGCCACTGCAAAGACAGAGGGAAGTGACTCTTACTCTTTGTTTTCTGTTTCCCAGTTGCCATTTCAGAATCTCCAAGAGAATACAACCTTTCTCTCTGTGTGGGTCTGTCCATTAAGGGTTATGTTTAAATCTGAAATTCCTCTAGATTCCAAAAATGTCCTTGGACCCTTGCTTTATTTACAGAACAATCAACTTTTGAACCAAAAGTCCTCTCTCTGACTCAGGCAGTTTGCCACTGAAGGATTTCCTGAGCTAGACACAGACCCTACACATTTACCACCTCTTTCTTCCTCAAGTTCTTTGCTCTCCTTCTCATTTCACTTTAATTTCACACCTGTGTGCAGCTCTCCACCTTCCTGACACAGCCAGCGAGCACATGCCCACTGCTGCCTACTTGGAACCTACCACTCGTGGTCCATACTTCTTACACTTGAGGAGGTGGTGAGCAGTTGGTCCCAATCCACCTTTGGTTTGCTTCCCAGGATTTTATAAAGCTTTGTGTACTTCTGCTCAGCTGAGTGCTTGCCAGATACAGAAATTCCTGTGGGTGTGGCAGCTGGTGCACAGGTTGCCATTGCTGCTGCCATTCTCCACACCTCTCCTAGAGGTGTTATGTCTGCTCTGGATTCAGCTGCAGGTGGCATTCAAGCTGCAGCAGGGGTTTACACTCTGGCTCTGTGCTTTTCCTAAGCTTTGTTTCCTACCTGAGAATTCCCAGAGTTGTATTTGCTGCTTCAGCTGCTGCTGAGTGGTGAGCTGATGTTAAACCTGTCCTATCTCCCAGACTTTTTCTGTGCTAGTGGATGCCATCTCAGAAACTCTCCTTTTATATACTTAGAGTTTGTCCCCTCACTGATCAAAACCCACTTACTCATGACTGGTTTGGTTCTGCCATGGGCCAGCTGGGAGGAAGCTTTAGAAATGTTTCAGGGTGTTTTTAAAAGTCAGTTCATAACACTTCAAGGTGTCTCCTTAAAGTTGCAGGAGATGATCTCCATGCTCCTTAGCAGAATTCCTCAGCCAGGTGTGGGATAGCTGACCTGATGATGTGTTATCCTAAGATCTTGCAGGCAAGAAGAGTAGCTTGTAAGCTTTAAAGGACTGAATGGGACACTCCTGAGAGAAAGAATTCTCCCAAACTTAGCTAAGCCTGGCACAGAGCCACTCCAAACATCTGCTTGGACCAATGTTAACATTTCTACCTTGCAAGGAGCTGACTTTGAGATCAATGAAAATCTTGTGTTCAGCATTTTGCCTTCACTTTGCCTTTGTGAGGCTGCAGTATGAAGTGTCACGGGGCAAGCTTCTCTGTTGCATGCTTCTGGCACACCCTCAGCACTAGTTCTGTTCTCTGCCATGAAGCTTGCTCCTTGACAGCAGTTTTTCATTTCTCAGTGCCTGTGTGTTCTTCCATCAGCAGCTGTAGCAGGTTGTGTTCATGAGACACAGACCTTCCCTAGGAAGAGAAATCTCTGGTGCCTGTAGGATGGAGTTTGCAGGGCATTGCCAGCCACCATGCTTAATGAACAGCCTCTTTGCTGCTGACCTCCTGCAGCAGGGAGCTACTCGGGGCTGCTGCATGCTTGCTATGCCACCTCTGAGGGGAGCCATTAGCTAGCAGTTCCGATGAGTGCCAGGGAAACCTTCTCTCTTTGTCATCCTTGCCGGGTGACATGGGCCCGATTCTGCTCCTCTGCAAGTGATGAGAGTCACACACAGTCTGCAGCTGCAGGTCTGCACAGCACCTGTCAGTAACACAGACATAAAACGAGATTAAAGCCTTTGCAGTACAGTCTGTTGGCTTCAGAGAGCTACAGGGATGAGAGAGTAAAATGAAGAAATCAGTTCCCATTCTTGTGCATGTGAATAGCTGCCTGTATGGGATTCAGTGAAGCTTAGCTGGGAGAGAAGGCCTTCTCTACTCCTAAGTGTGATCACATCAAACTGTATCAATATAGGATAGTACTGTTGAGTTCAGCCTCTGTTGTACTGGCACTTTGGCCATTTGTCCAAGGGTGAGAGCATATTGTGCAGTTTCAAAATTCCTTTTCAGCTGAAACCCTGGGTGACAAGCATCGTTTGTAAGAAGATGATTTCATCTGCAAAGCTAGAGGTGGGGCATAGGAGGAGGCAGAGAGTTGGAAGAATTTGAGGAAGAGGAAGGGGAACAGTACAGCATCACCACTGGCATGTGCTGGGTGGTGTTGGCAAAGGAAATATCCAAGGGCTGGTGTGCTTTGCATTACTCTCTAGCCTGCTGGAGTCTGGGCTTCCAGCGTTAAGTCCTGAACTGTCCTGCTATGCTCCTAGGAGTACAGTTTAGTTTTTGGCGAGGCCATCAGCAACAGGACTGAGAAGATGGCATTCTTAATTATAGTGCTCTGAGAAGCACTGCCTGGGACTCTGGAGGAGTGGGCAAATGAGGTAGCTGAGGGCTGCACTGTGAGTGAGCGATTAGCGGAAGCTTTCCCTTTACTTCGAGTGTGTGCCGGTCCGTGGGATATTCACCTCAAGTACAGACACAGTATGGCTCCATGGCTGCAGTGAAGTCCAGGGTGTGTAAGACACACAAACAAGTCCCTAAAAGAGGGCACTTGCCTCTCTTTGAAACACACCAGTGTCCTGCAGGCCATTTTCTACCTAATCCCAGCAGCTGGGGCAGTCTGACTTTACATCTTCCAGAAGGCAAATGTTTGAAAAGTTAATTTGGAACCAGATTTGGTGCACGAGCTCTTCAGATGGCTGAAAAGCACCTTGTGCTCATCTTCACTCTGTAGATCCTGCTGGTTCTTAACAGGCTCAGGACCAGTGTGACAATGCCAAGTGTGCTTGCTGAGATCCTGCTGCTGTCTCCAGCTTGTGTGAAAATAAGTCAGGACAAGGACAAAACCACAAAAGGGGTGGTAGGTGCATCTGGTACTTTTTTTTTTCCTCCTCAGCAATGTTTTTTTTTCCCTTCTTAACAGAGGAGAGTCGAGAGAACAAAGGCAGTGGTGTCACTTCATCAACCCCAGCCACCCTTCCTTACTTCAGATGTGCAGGGCAGACCCCCAACAGGCTCTTGCCCTCTGTTCGGTGACTCTTACCAGTGGTGCAAACTGTGGGGTTTTATAAGGAGCAGAGGCACTTGGAGATTGCAGCTTGGACTGAGACCACTGCTTGATCACACAAACTTCCAAAGAGATAGAATCCCAAAACCCAATCATATGATAACTTCTGGCTGAACTCCTGCCCAACTTGAACTGCAGTCAAACCTTCCTTTAGCTAAACTAAATCTGCCTTGGTCCTGGCTTTCACATAAAGGAGTTGTTATTTTTCTTTTGTTTTTTTCCATAGTAAATGAACAAATCTGCTTGGGATGTCCGTGAGGCTCCGTGCACTGATTCACTCCCATAGTAGATGACTTAGCAAACAATCTGAGTTCTGATTTCATGGTTGGAGGGAGTGAGAAGCACTGTGTGGCTCTTGGCTGCCAGGCGCTGCTTTAGCACACCTCCACGAGCGTGCCAGTGCACGTGCTGATGGCTGCTCTGGGTCCTCTGTTTGGTAAACTCTGTGGGACTCTCCCTGGAAAAAGAGCGGAGTGGTTTGACTTATCTGGTGTTACCTTGGCATGAGGAGCCCTCGTCTCTGATCAGCTGGGTTGAAGTGAGATGGGAGGACAAGTTCCACTGGAGTGGCTGCCTGCTGCTCACAGCTGAAGAGCTCTGCGCTGACAGCTCATGTGCTCAGCATCTGGGCAGGCTTTGCATGGCCCCGCACCAGAACACATCGCAGGAGGGTGTTTGGAGTGCTTGAAGGGCGATGATCTAAGGCTAGCATTTAGTCCAAACCTAAAGAGCTGTTCCAATGTGTTCCAGTCAGTCCTTACCTTGGGATTTAGGGATGAAGGCAGGGATTCAAAATCTGCTTTTATTTATGAACATTGTGTGGGAGACCTGCAGAGTTTAGAGCTGCATAACTCTCAGCTCTATAGGGATAAACATGCCATAGAGTGTTGGGAGGATGCTGATGGCTTTCTCAGGTGACTCTTCTATAGCCACAGGTCTGTTTGGTGCTTCACAGCTGCCACTCCATCAGACACAGCAGGCAAGAGGCAACAGGCCTGAAAATGGAAGCTGTAATAAAATATAAGTAAGTCATCGTTACACTGCAGCCAAAACCTATTGCCCTTTGCCAGATCTGGAGAGGCAGACACTGCAAACAAGTCTTTGGGGAAATAATGAGGATTTTACTGTAATTGCAAGTCATGTGCTTGCAAATTGCCTAACAAAGCTCTTACTATTCCTGTGCTGGGGCTGGGGTTGGTTGGGTTTTGGTTAGGTTTTTTCATGGTATGGAAATTGAGATTGAGATGCTCTTGTAGTTCTTAAATGCTGAGGTAGCTAACAGAAAGTTTGGCCTCCAGTTCAGAGCAGGACAGGTAGTATGGATTTATTTGATTCCTATTGAAAGATGCTTCCGGCAGCTGCTGAAATGGAAAGCAAAGCAGTGAAGCTTGAAATGGAGGGATAAGTTCAGCCATGACATAAGTTGTAACCATGACATTTTAGTTTCTTGTCCTTGCTGATTCAAAGATGAAGCTCTTGCCAGCTCTTTGGAAGTGCTGTTCCTATGCAAGAAACTCCTGTGCCTGCTGCTTCAGGCCATAACTTGTGAGCAGCCCAAGCCAGGAAGCAAAAAGAGGCAGCAGCTTCCACAGTGTTGCCTAACAAGGCTCTCTTCCATTTTCAGGAGAGCAGAAGGATGGGGGCAAAAGTTGCAACCAACTGAATGGACACATCCTGAGCAAGCCAAAGGCTTCCTGTCAGATTGGGCAGATATAAGCTGTCTTGCTGAGCTTCATCTGCTGGTGTGTTTATGACCTTAGCACAGGTATACAAAGGCCTCTCTATTTAACTGACCTGTTAAACTATTACAGCTTCCCAGGGATTCTTTCCTGCTCGCTCATTTCTTCTGTTTCTTTGTTTTCTTCTACATGATCATTAAAAACAAAGGGCAAGAAATTAAAATACCAAAAGAAAATGGAGGAGAAAAGTAGAAAGGCAAGAAGAAAATCAAACCCTGGAGAGTATTTGGTTTCCATACCTTCTTTAGTTTTTTGGGTTTGTTTTTTTTTAATCTTCACATTGAGATCTTGAAAAATGTAAAGTAAACATGAAGATTTGGGAATTTTTCTTGAAACATACTTCCCATTTTTCAGCCAGCACTGCTGCCAACTTTCTGACTCCGAAGTACAAACAGCTTTTCAGCTGCTCCTACAATGGTGCATTCAGAGAAAGATGCATGTGCTGGTGGCACCTGCACAGCCACTCAGCTGTGGCAGTGGAGGAGCAAGGGAAGGTGCCAATCAGATACGGTATGCAGAGTGCAGAACTGCTTCTCCAGCTACCTGCCTGTGTGGGGTACTGCAGCTGAATGCAAGGGGGGGTGGGG
>WBNM01031168.1:0-148505 GCA_013399055.1 Ramphastos sulfuratus | reverse complement strand
ATGGAGTCTCCCTGTGCAGCTGCCCAGGGTGGGTTGTGGAGTCTCCCTCTCTGCAGATATTCAAAACCCACCTGGACACATTCCTGTGTAATGTGGTATAGGAGATCCTGCTCTGGCAGGGCAGTTGGACTGGACAACTTTCAGAGGTGCCTTCCAACCCCTACCACTCTGTGATTCTGTGAAAGCAGTGGAGAAGTTCTCCAGGGTGCATCCATTTTGTCCTTAGCAGGAAATGTTTTTTGCAATAGTGATGTAGAATTGGCATAAGCAGTACAGTGCAAAAGAAGTTAACCATCTGAGCAGCAGATGGGAAAAAAGGAATGTACCTCACATCCAATCTCAATCTGCTCTGCTCTCATTTCAAACCACTGCCCTCATCCTGTCCCTGCAGCCCTTTGCAAACAGTTCCTCTGCAGCCTCCTGGTAGCTCCCTTCAGGTACTGGCAGGCTGCTATTAGGTCTGCATGGGGTCTTCTCTTCTCCAGGCTAAACACCCCCAGCTCCCTCAGCCTGTCCTTGTAGCAGAGATGCTCCAGATCCTGATCATTTTTGCAGCCCTCCTCTGGACCTTCTCCATCAGGTTCATGTCCTGCCTGTGCTGAGGGCTCCAGAGCTGGACTCAGCACTGCAGGTGAGGTCTCTCCAGAGCAGAGCAGAGGGGCAGGATCCCCTCTCTCCATCTCTGGCCACGCTGCTTTGGATGCAGTCCGGGCTGCCATTGGCCTTCTGGGCTGCCAGTGCCCATTGCTGGCTCCTGTCCAGCTTCTCACCCACCAGCACCCCTAAATCCTTATTTGCAGGGCTGCTTTCTGTCACTTCAGCCCCCAGCCTGGATCGATATCTTAGGATTGCATCGACCTTGCGCTTTGCTGCATTGAACCTCAGGAAATTCTGTTGGGCCCAGCTCTCCATCCTGCCCAGGTCTCCCATCCCTTCCTCCAGACATACTAGGAGGTTTACATGAGCAGCATTGACTGTAGCTCACTCTTTTTCTTGTAATGTACATTTGTGGAGATCTTTTTATGGATATAATTATCTGCTTGCATTAAGGAAGTGTGTATGTGTGTGACATGATGGATATCACAAACAGCTGTGTCTGTGCTAAGTGCACTTCACTGCTTGCAGAACTGCAGAGGGCATGTTCCTCTCCACGCCTGAAAATCCCAGGGCCTAAAGGGTATTGGCTAGACACACGACTGAGCTGCAAAATAATTCCTGCCACCAGTGTTTCTAATGAAGACCATCTGCAAATAGTTTTATTTTTGTTTCAGAAAAACAAAGAATTCTAATTGCTTTTAATCCAGCTGAACATTTGAGGGATTAGCTATTATCTTCTCATTACTCCTTTCACTGACAAATTGCTTTCAGGAGAAACTCCATCACTGAATCAGTTCACCAAGCAGAATCATTCCATTTCATACATGAAAAAACAAACAAACCAACCCAACACACAGCACAGCACCTCCCAAGAAAACAGAACATAACCCCCCCCCCCAAATCAAACCAACCTTTTGCCTCACTATAAATTGAGCTTCAGATTGTCTGGGTTCTGTTGCTGTGCTCTTTTAGCTAATAATAACCTGCACAGTGTAGGCCTCTGAGTAGGGTATTTCATCACTCTCTGAAAAAACAAGTGGGGTAATCTAAAAAGTATTTGTGGTGTTTCTGGTGGGTTCATTCTCACCTTTCAAGAATTTACTTAATGGTTTGCATTTTGTTTGGAGAAAATGTAAAATGAGCAAATGCAAGGATGGTGCATAAAGAAAAAAGAGCCCAAAATCTGCCTGCATTTTCAGTCAGACTTTGAGGTTTCCTCTTTGACTAAAGTGCCTCCTGAGACCTCCAGCACTGTGTTTAACAGCAGACATCTCCTTGTGTTGATTGACTATAAGGAAAGCAACAGTGGCACTGCAGTAAGTGAAGCATGAAACACAGAGCAGCCATTGATGGTACATTTGCCTTCTGCTCTGCAGCTGACTTCCCATGGTCTCAATTCTGTGACACTGAAATAGAATCATAGAATGACAGAACCATAGAATGGGGTTGGAAGGGAGCTCAGAGCTCATTTGCTCCAACCTCCCCACCATGGCCAGGGACACCTCTCAACTAGACTCAGCTGCTCAAGGCCTCATCCAACCTGGCCTTCAACCCCCCCAGGCAGGAGGCAGCCACAGCCTCCCTGGGCAGCCTGTGCCAGAGTCTCACCACCCTACTGAAGAACTTCTTCCTCAGCTCCAGTCTAAGCCTGCTCTACCTCAGCTTCAAACCATTGCCCCTTGGTCTGTCTCTAGACACCCTGATGAAAAGTCCCTCTGCAGCTTTGGTTGTGGAAGGCATCTCTGATGTCCCCTTGGAGCCTTCTCCTCTCCAGACTGAACACCCCCAGCCTGTCCTCATAGCAGAGGTGCTCCAGCCCTTAGATCATCTTTGTGGCCTTCTCTGGATTCACCTCAACAGCTTTGTCCCCTTCTTATGCTGGGAACCACAGAACTGGAGGGGAGATTGGAAATGAGGTCTCAGCAAAGCAGAAATAGGAAATACAGCAATGTATACCCAGAGATGCACTGCTCCTTCCTCCCGTTTGTGCCCGTTCCCAGGCAGTAGGTCTAACTACAAGCCTGTTATAATCCTTCTGGATTAGTATCCAGGAATGTTAGCTGCTAACATGAGATTATTATTTACGGTTTTACAGTGGGCTTCTAATTTATTCAGCATTGAAAACAAGTCAAATACCCAGCCTTGGTGTTCCTGTATGTAAGGACATTGTCCTGTGATGGAATGAGGAAGACCCCACCAAGGGCAAAGTGAAGCTACCATCATGTAGCCAGGGTGAAGAGCCTTGTAGAGGGCTGCATGTTGAAAACCATTGTATGCTTTGCACATTGCTGCAAGCCCCTGGTGGGTTGTTCCTGATAGCTGTCCCAGGAAGTGACACAGAGAGTGGAGAAACAGCCTTGAAGGGCTGGAGATCACCTCTGCAGCTTTCCAGGGCTCTCCCCAGGTGCAAGGCAGAGGTGGGAGCTCAGGCCCTGCTGGTGGTGCCCATGGAGGGTGAGGTGTGCATGTCCCATGGCAGTTTAGAAGGGTACTGAGAGCCTGGAAATCACTGTACACAGCAGTGTGGGGTCTGCCTTGATGGTGTACACTGCCAGACCCGGAAAATTCCTGGGGATCATCCATGCTGGTGAGCAAACAGACAAAGAGGTTTCCTCCCTGGGCTTTGGGCTGGGGCAGGGCACTGGGGGCAGAAAGGACCGGACACTGTGTGCTTTGTCAGAGAATGTGGCCCCGGGGCAGCCAGTGGGGCTGTCCTGCCAGGCCACTGCAGACACAATGACTTATATTTCCAATCAGGATTACTAATTGTTCAGGCCATCAGACATCAATAGCTGGTGTTTGGACAGGGGAGGTTTCTGTCGAGCTCCAGGCCAGATGCATTCACGCACTGCCACGCCGATTGAGAGCAGGGTGAGAGCCAGCAAAGAGCCAAAGAGCAGGGGGTTCTGGGCAGCCTGACCTGATGGGTCCTGGGAACAGTGTAGGTTTCAGTGCCGAGCACACAAATCAGCCATGCTAAGCCTGCATGGGAAAGGAACGGCCAGAACAAGCTGCTCATCAGTATGGCATGAGAAGAGTCAGGCTAAAGCTGAAGCAGGCACACACTGCACATGTGCGCGCTCCTCTGAGTGTGCCCTGGCATCCTGACTGGCTCCCCAGAGTGTCTGCAGCAGTGGCTCTCACCAAAGCAAGGAGAACCAGGTACAGACTTTTGTTTCTCTGGGGAAGAGGGATGCCACAGGCACAGAAATCACAGGTCTGCAGGTAGTGAATGGGGCAGTGGAGAGCTCAGTGGCTCGGAGCGCTGCCCTCCCTGGCAAGCTGACCGCTCCACCCGGAGCACCCAAGCCCTTGCCTTGCCTCTGAGGCACACAGATCCTTTCCCACTGTGATTTGGTAGGAAGCATTCAGCCTGGGCTGGCAAAACACTTGGGATAGGTGGCACCTTTCACTTCATGCTGTTCAGACTCATGCTGGCTCTAGGAGGACATTTGTTAAAAGCCTTAGAGGGAGAACCAGGGGCACAAGGCAGCTGTAAGAGAAGCTGAAATGTATATAGTCAATCAGTGAATTGTCTGTTAGAGCAGTGGAGCTCACAGGTACAAAACTGCCTCCTGCTTATGCTTGTGGAGCCACTGGAGTTGCATTCACAGCACAAACTGAATGCAGAAGTTTGGCCCAGAGGTGTATATCTTACCTCTGGCCTGTAGGAGCCCATTAAATTAAACTCCAAACCACTGCAGTACTTCTGTTACTGAACAAGTTGGCATTTTTGGCAGCTGCAGTTCTAAGCAAGTTACAGAGGGTTTGGTGAGATGTTTAGAGCACAGCTGCTGTGAGCAGCATGAAAAGTGGATTGTCCTCTCCATTGTTTTTCTTGCTTTAGTAAAAAGGCTGCCAGAGCTCAGGCAGGCTGCCAAGGGTGCAAAAGTTAAATAATTCACAAGTATGGGTACAACACCTGTGCCTCTGTGGGCCAGGCAGGGCACTGGCAGCCCACTTGGAGGGAAAGCAGGAGGAAACCATAGCTGACTCATGGAGACAGGTGGAGGAACAAAGCAGTGGCTTTGGCTTGATGACGGCACGGACTGTAAAGGAAAATCTTCCTTGCCAAAGGATACACTCCGTTTGTGATCAGCTCCACTGCTCCTGGCAGCACACACAAGCATTTCTCCTTGACATTCCCTTGACTTATCAGCATATGAGGAAAGTCTTCTGGTGCTGGCAGTTAACAGGCCTGGTCTAGATGCCACAGCAGTCAACTAGCTAGGAAAAGAGAGTTAGTCACTGGGGAGCCAGCACAGAGGCAAGCAGCATTTGTTATGAGTCAGACTAGTGGCTAGGAAAAGGCTCCATTTCCTAGTGCTCCTTCACAGTGTTGGGCTTTGGGGTTTTTTAATCAGAAACATGAAAAATATTCCTGTTTCAACTTCTTGAGCTGGAGCTTTTTACAAAACTAAAATGGTTGAGATCTCAGCAAATGTAGACATCAGATGAGTGAGGCCAGGTCAGTGCTGTAACAGAGATTGCCAAATGATTTCAGGGTACACTCAGTTCCCACATTTGTTAGGTTTTCAGCTTGTGGACATTACTGAGATTTTTGCCTTTCATCCTGATCCGAGAGGAAAAAAATCCTAGCAGCTTAGAACTCTCTGCAATAGCAGAAGGGAATTTTTCCAGTGCCATTTGGTTGCTCTCTGATGTGAAGTTATTTGCTAAGGGCCACTTACTGCTGTAATTTATAAAGGCCTTCTAATGGAAGCACTGGGATGAGGCAATGGAAGTTGGTGAGTACTTCCTGAGTATGAAGACCAAAGCAGCTCATAATTTGTGTCCCTCACCTCCCCTCCTGCTCTATTCATTCCTCAAGCTGGCATTTTGCCTTCTGTTTGTGTTGGGCAGGGACAAGCAGAGCACCTTGCTAAGACACAGGTCTCAGCCACGCTCGGAGGCTTTAAGGAAGGGCTGCTTAAACTTCCTGCAGCCTAGGTTTCAAAACACAAGAATATTTTTGAATGCAATTAAAACTCTCAGTAGATTTCCCAAAGCTGGTCCAGGATAAAGAACATTCTTCTCTGGCAACATGCAAATAACGGAGACAATCCTGACCACAATGACTCTGAAGTTATCCCTAGAGTCGAACTGGAATTTTTATTGCTATGTTGCCTTTTCAGTCAGGCCACTTTTTAGCACTTTTAGTTCTAGTAGTAAAGGATAAATCCATGAGCAAAAGTTTCTGATGCAGTTGGAAGCAGCTCCTGCTTGTGTTGTTTCTGAGCTGCATGCCATTCCATTCCTAAGGTCTCCAGGAAGCTGTTCAGTGCTGTGCCATGTATTATCAGGTACTTTGGTGTGCTGCACTAAGGGTGGCTGTCATTCCATACTGCTGGAACCCACCCTTGGCAGTGCTTCATGGCCTCTGGCAGTGTCTGCAAGTCACATAAGTAAAATGATGCAGATGGAGTTGCCCCAAATGAGACATAGCCAGCCAAAACCACATCGTAGCTCAGATACCACAACCTCACCTCATCAGCAAAAGAATTCTGGTAAGACAAGGTTAATTTTGTAACAGTTTGCATCTGGTGGTGTGAGGCTGCCTCAATCAAACATTACTTCTGGGGACCCTGAAACTGGAGTTCAAGCACTGTATTGTTAGAATAGATTCACTGTTACTGCCCTTCCAGGGAAGAGTCCAGGCAGAGTTCTCAGATTTATGTCAGATCACCTCACTGAAGAGAAGTCTCAGCTCTTTGCTTGGTGCTATGAGCACTGTAAGGATGGAGAAGCCCCTCACAACCCCCCCGCCCTGCACCCTCGCCCTGCACCTGCAGCTGGGTGCCTGTTCTCAAAGGCTTACAGTCTGATGGGACAGGGAAAACACCAGCAGGGAAGCAGGGACATCACTACCAGCATGGTAAGCTGTGGCTGAGCTAGGAACAGCTGGAAGTGTCCCTGCCACCAGCCAGCACCCTGTTAGTTGTGTGCCATGTAGCTGCTGGCAGCAGTTAGCCCTTACACAGCCATTTCAGCTGCTGCTCCTGCAGTCTGGGCCTCTCTGCATTACCAAACACATGCAGCTCTGGATGGGCATTTGTAAGGCTTGCCAGGCTTAGAATATTGCAGAGTGGTTCAGAGACCTCTCCTTGAAGTCTACAGGTTTATGAGCTGAAAAAATACTTCAAATGTAGCTGGTTTTGAGCACAGATAGAGAAATCTTAGAGGACAGACAATTATTCTTTGGTTGGTTAGCACCACCAAATTGGCAAACACTCATTTCTGGCTGGGAACAGGAGTAACAGCTACTACCCCCCACTGCCTGCTCCTCATACATCTGGATCCCATGTCCTGTGGGTGAGCATCTACAGACTCTGGAAAGAAAGGGCACATAAACTTTCCAGAGTATTTTGTTCCCATACTAAAGCCATAATAGCCATCAAAAGCCAAGCCTGCGTGATGAAAGACAAACCCTTGATCTTTATCAGGCTCTAAACGGGGTACTTAAGATTTTGTATTAGAGCAAAGGAAGTTAAAGACAAGTAAACACTGCGAGCTCTGCTTTAGTCCTACTGAGCAGGCTCAGCGTTCTGAATGGCACCCATTGCCCCGTGTCTTGTCATTACAAAACCTTGTCAATAGTCCCTCCCCAGCCTTCCTGTAGGCCCCCTTCAGATACTGGAAGGCTACTCTAAGGTCTCCTGGAAGCCTTCTCTTCTCCAGGCTGAAAAGCCCCAACTCTCTCAGCCTGTCCTCATAGGAGAGCTGCTGCAGCCCTCTGAGCATCTTTGTGGCCCTCCTTTGGACCTGCTCCAACAGTTCCATGTCCTTCCTGTGCTGGGGGCTCCAGAACTGCACACATCAGGAAGAAACTTGTATACTGAAAGGTTTATCAAAGCCTGGAAGAAGCTGCCCAGGGGAGTGGTTGAGTCACCATGCCTGCACGTATTTGAGAGCTGTCCTGTCTAGATGTGGTGCTCAAGGATATGATGTAGTAGTGGCCCTGGCAGAGTTAGGTAATGGTTGGACCCTTAAGGGTCTTTTGCAGCCATGGTGGTTCAGTGGCAGCAAGATGTATACTGATTTGGTATTCTTCTGAAAGATTTGGTAGCAACAAACCAAGCCCAGGGGAATTTCCCCTGGGAGCCCCTCTCTGCCTCTCCCACCAAGTGCTGATAAGCACAGGGCTCCCTCTGTGAGCGGAACCCATGGCCCTTTTGCTGCGCTCACGTCGCCTGGTGCATCGTTGCTGTTAAGGGGAGAAGTCTGGTGTCTTGGCAGCAAGTCAAAGAATGGTTTGGCAGATCTATCCCAGCTTTGATGCTCTGAGCTATCCTCTCAAAAGAAGAGTTTCTGGGTGGTATTTTGAAGCTGTGCTGGTTGCTTCTGTGTTCCTGTTGATGATAATGCTGTTTTCTCAGCGGCCATGCGGTGTGAATGCTGCAGACTGATCTCTCCTGTGACCCCTTTTTTCCCCCAGAACTGGAAATGACAACAAATGAGCTCACCCTGCAAGGACTCAAGTACCCGTGGGTACCTTGGAGTGGAGCCAGGCCCTGGAGGGGAGCAGACCCAGCCTGCAATGGTAGCTGTCAGAGGGGAGTAACTCACCCTCGGCCTCCCAGAACTGACCCTTGGCCTCCTGGCTGGTTGGCTGCTGAGAGCCATCTCCACCCTCTGGGCTGAAGACTCAGGTGTGGAATCTTGTAACTCACTGCTTTTTAAGGACAACTTTCCTGCCTTTGTGCCAGGGGCTGTGGCTGGGAAGCTGGCTCCCTTGGCCTGGGCACTGCCCCAGCACAGGCTGCCCACAGCCCTGCAGCACAGTGCTGCCTGGGGGGGTTTCATCCAGGTCAGCACATCATGGGCACCCAGCGGTCCAAGGAGGCTGGAAGGGATGCTGCCAGGAGCCCCAGGGCTGCCCCTTCCCCTTGGGACACCCCCATGTAGCAAAGCAGGACTTTCCCAACAGAGCCCCTGCTGCCTCTGGGCCTCCTGGGCATTTGGCAAGACCTGACCCCTCGCTTGGTGAGGACCTGGATCCAGCAGCCCAAGATGCACATAGGGAGGCCACACTGGTTCCATGGAGCACTGATGGAAGTGCACTTCCCTTACAGACTCACTGCTCTTTGTAGCCTTAGGAAGCTCTCACTTTCACCCTTCCAACAAAACCTCCATCTTCAGTGTGACAACCTTGCTCAGCTGCTTCTCAGACTCTACATACTGAAATAACTGTTTTGGTTTGGTTTTAAGTCCTACTTGTTTCCACTCCATATTCTGCCTTCTGGACAGAGGAGAGACATCACTCTCCAAGCAAGTCCTAGCATATTTTGGTATATCTAATGTCTGCCAACAAAGGCTTATAAAGGATTCCTTCCCCGAGGTGAGGAAGCTGAGTTTCTTAATCAGGTAGAGAAGGCTGAGGCAGAAATTTTGCTTCAGAAGCAGACACTCAATGGAAACTTTGCTTGGCACAGCAGCTGCAGCCACACATATCAAACCAAAGGCAGAGAGAGGGAAGACAAAGATTCACATGAGCCTCCTAGGCCTCAAGATAACAGCATTTCCAAATTGAAAAAATAAAGTAAAATTCAGTCTTTTCCAGCCCAAATATTGAGATGTAGCTGTAAAAGCAGGCTGTTAGAGAAACTCAGCATTTCATACCGAGACAGCACTTTTCTTACAACTTCACCAGGAAAAATATTGGAAATGAGGAGGTAAAGAAACCTCCATCACCTGATCAGTTCAACTTGTCAAACTAGTTGAAGGCTCAGATAATGTATTTGACCATTTACAATGTAAGCTGTAGCCTCCCTTTGTTAACCTATTGCTGGCCATGTTTAGAGCTGCCAAATCTTTTCAGAGCCTGGCTGCACAGAGAGGTCTTGCTCAGTGGTGCCAACTAAGTTGGATTTTCACCTGCTGTTCTTCAGTGTCCATCTGCAGCTGTGAAGGTGGAAAACAAGACCCAATGAAACATTTAGCACAATTCCAGCAAGGTTTACCTGGGACCAAATCATGCCAGGATCCAGCAGCCTGAGGCTCTGAGGAACTCTAGGGACGTTCTTTTCCTCACTGCTGCTGCCATCACTCATGAGCAACTTGGTTTTCCTCTACAAAGGTCATTCCTTACTCTTCCAAAATCCTGCTGGCAAACATTTTTTGACATGAAACACTCTGTAATTAAACACTTGTAGATGATTGAAATGAGTGAGTTATGAATGCTCTGGGACACGTAAACAACCCACCAACAAGAACTGCTCCGTAACTGGAGTCGACAAAGGGCAGGAGTTTGGAGTGCAGTTGCATGCAGTCTGTAAGACCACAGCTTGACTTCTCTCTCCTTAAAATGGGCTTCTGGGAGTCCTGCACTTCCACAAGGGCCTTCCAAAGGTGGGGGAGTCAGCAAGAAAGGGTCATTCTTCCTGTTTTATTCAAGACGTAAAAATTCATTACCTCACGGCATAGCTGGGGCTAAAGAATGTGTGTGAAACCTATGGAGAATGACACTGATTCTCCTGCAGAAAGAGCTGAAGGGCTTTGCCTTTTCCCTTCACTGCTGAGGATCCTGCAAGCCCATTCCATGCCCACTCTTCAGTTCTGCAATGCTGGAACAACTTCTGTTAGTAGGTCTATGATAGACACTGGGGAGGCCACTGCTTGAGCACTGTCTTTGGTCTTGGATGCTGCAGTATAAAAGAGGCATTGAGGGGCTGGAGCAGGTCCAGAGAAAGGCAACAAAACTGGTGAGGGGTCTGAAGAACAGGTCTGGTGAGGAGTGGCTGAGGAAGCTGGGGGCATTTAGCCCAGAGAAGAGAAGGCTGAGAGGAGACCTCATTGCTCCTTGCAGCTCCCTGAAAGGAGATTGGAGTGAGGCTGGGGTTGGTCTCTTCTCTCAAGTAACCAGTGATAGGACAAGAGGAAGTGGGCTCAAGTGGTGCTGGGGGAGGATTAGGTTGGATATTAGGACAATCTTTACTGATAAAGTGGTGAGGGGTTGGAACAGGCTGCCCAGGGAGGTGGTGGAGCCACCATCCCTAGAGGTGTTCAAAACATGTAGACATGGCACTTCAGGACGTGTTTTAGTGCTCATGGTAGTGTTGCCCTGATGGTTAGACCTGATGCTCTTAGAGGTCTTTTTAATGATTCCACGTTGAGCAGTTGCCAGCTTTTCAGTTGTGGTCTTGAGCACCACAGAGGCTTTGCAGCAGCAGATGAAGGACCCAGGGAGTTTTGACACTGGCTGGCTGCAAACTGAAGCCTTTGTGGGTTCTGTGCTGTGGTGGCACAGCTTGGGTGCTTTTTTGACCCACCACTGCCTTCACGTTGTGCCCATCTATCGGTGCTGCTCCAGCATGTTGAGCCTGGTCAGTCTGTAGCTTGTTTAGTGTATGCTGCATTGCACAGCTGTAACTACCCTCCATGCATTCTGCTTTCAGAGTGGCTTTCCATCAGCTCACAAATGATCAGGTATTGCCTGGTGCCGAGAAGCAGAATGTGCCTGCAGCTCCCTAGGAGAGCAACGTGGCTCTGGCCAAAGAGCATGCACCAGGTCAGGCTTAAACCAGGCTGGGGAATGGTGAAGATTTCAGTTTGATTTTTAAAATAATATTTTAACATTTCTGCATCAATTTCTTTCTAAACAGGCTGGGCTGAAAAGGCCAATTTGAGATGAAAATAGCTTTGAAAACAGCAGCCTTCTGCCCTAGGAAGGAAATTTAATCTGTCAGCTAACTGTACCATCCAAAACCATTCAAGGGCAGCAATGATCACAGAGCACACATCCTGAACAGGTACCTGTCTGCTGCTGAGCCCAAGGAGGCTTAGCTCCAAGGGGAACCATGTGGATTGGGCTGCACAGCCTCATTTTGCAGCAGTAGCCATGACTATCCTAACAACCCAGACAAAGGAAAACAGAGACCTGGCCTCAGATTTGGTACATCCTGTCTGCCCGTCGGGGAGAAGTCCAACCCAAACCTTCACTCCCAAACACTCTAAATTTTCTGGAGCTTTGACTGGGGATTCACAGCTTCTAACTCAAGTTCCTCTCTGCTCCCAGTAATTGTATCAGATCTGGTTATAACAACCAACCTGCAGGCTTCCATATTCCTCCAGCAGGTTCGTGTTCTACTCCACCCTGGAGTTAAGCTGTTAAAAAGAAAGTGTCTTTAAGCCAAATTCTTTGTCCTCATAACTTTGGCAGCACCAGGGGCTTCTGAATAAGCTTTTGTAGTTAAGCCCAACAGGTCATGCTGTTCTGATTTCTGACTTCCCCTCACCAGGAGCCATTACTAACAATTACCCAGTCAGAAGGGAACCTCCTTTGTCTTTTCAGCCCAGTGGCAGCAGGCTCGGCTGAGCTCCTCCCTTCCTAATGTCAGGGCCTGTCCAGTGCCCCGCATGGGTTTCACTGTGAGCAGCTCTGTTCAGCAACCTCAGCAGAGGACTTCTCCCTCAGTCTGTACAGGTATTTACATTCCTTGTTCATGAATGCACTCAACAGCAGCTAGAGGAATGGTGTGGGGCTCACCATCCTGCCTGTGATTTCCCTTAAGGTGAGAAAGGGCTCTTTCTGCCTGTGAAGTGACAGGAAAGAAGAGCAGAGCAAACAGAGCAGGAATGACACAACACTATGCCAGCATCATACTGCCCACTCTGAAGGGGCAGGCTTTGGTCTTACACTCAATGTGGCTTCAAAGATTCCCAGCCCTGCCATCGATGGTACCAGCAGCTTGGGCAGGAGCCTGCTCCCTCTCTTCCCTGGCACTCCTTTCAGGTTCCTGCAGGATAGTTTCATAGATACCTGTTGCTGTCAGATGAATCCTTTCACCTCCACCTGTTGGAGCTCTTTGCTTTCTTTCCCTACTTGAAATAATAAGGATCTCTGAATAAGGTTTGGGTTTTTTGTTTTTACAGTGGGGTTAGCATTTGGGGATCTACTTTAGGCTGAAGGTTGTTGCTAACAATTCTTCCTTTCTGAAAGAAAAGTAGGCTGCTTCTTGGCAGCACCACCTGTGAGAAACAGGATCCTCCCTAGCACTTGGGGGAAATCCCTGCTGCCAGCTCCAACACAGCACATTATTTTCCCCTCTGTATTTTGTCATCTCTTAAACCAGTAACTAAATGTGAAGAAACAGAACCCAACAGTCAGCGGCAAACTGTGCTCGTGTACCCACCACCCTGCTTTGCAGAGTGCCAGCCAGCTGCAGGCTCACCCAGCACAGGAGTCTGTGGCTCTCTAGGTCTCCTACATGCCTGCAATAGACTGGCACTGCCAGGCTATTCCTGTCTGTGGGAATCTGTAGAAGGGTTTAGTACCTGTGGGAAGAGGACAACCCCCAGTCAGGTCTGGAATTGTTCCCAAGTCAGGGTCAAACATGCCAGCTGTCCTCCTGGCAGCTGTGCACTGAGCCTGCAGCACAACATACTGATTCTCCAGGAACAAAGAGGAGTCAACCTTGAGGCTCTGAAGCGTGATACAGGTGAGCTATGTGTGATGGACACAACCACAGCATAGCCTGTCCCCCCTCCAGCTTCAAAAACACTCAAAAATTGAAAAGGACCCACAAGTGCTTGAAATGCCAGAGAATGCAGAGCCCAGTCTTTCACTGAATTAATTTTCTGTGCAGAATTTGGAGGCAAAAGTGGACCTGAACTATTTGGAAGCAAGGCAAGTGCTTTTCAGCTTGCCTGAGAAACAGGAAGAAGTGGAGCATGGACTTGGAAATGCCTCATGTGAGGAATCAGAGACCATTTTAAGGGACGAATCTGAGTCGTGATGGATGACTTGTGGCTGTGACTTTTCAGTGGAGAGGAGGAAAGGATGTTTTTGATTTCAGGTTCACGGAAAAAATCTCATAAAATAAGTAAGAGAGTGGTAAACACGAACATGAAATGAGTCAGGGGATTAAAAATGCAATGCAAACCCTGAAAGCGTGGCCAATGACAACCAGACAGACAAGCTATAAATATAAGTAGTCATGAGAAGCTGGCCTGATGTGAGTGGCCTGAGGAATCTGAGGGGGAAGAGCACATGGCAAGGGAGGCATTGAACCTGAGTCCCAGAGACACGCTCCCCATGCCTGGGTCACAGCATTTGCAGAGTTTGCCTGTCCAGAAGAGTGTGCTCTGGGCAACTCCCCTGACCTCCTGCACCACTCAGGCCGTGTGGTGGGACCCAGTCAGTCCCTTGTGCAGTTGAGCTGGAGGGCACAGAAGACCTCAGTTGATGGTTAGCAGAGCTGGGGCTTCTTGTGGTTGCTGTTAAAAACTGCCATCCTCTTGCCAAGTTGGACCTTGCTTCAGCTGCCAGCCATTGGGTCTTCATATGCCTCAAACTACCAGATTTAAGAGCTGTTTCCTCTTGGTTATTGAGCTGTCTGTTTGGTAGGTTCTCCCTGGCTCTCCCCATGCCATTCACAGAATGTAAATGGCTATGAGGAGTAGGTGGTGGGAGGAGACTCCTCCTCTATTCACACTCTTTGGCACTTTGCAACATCTGGCTCAGCAGATAAAGTAAGCCACAGAAGGTGATGGTTTGATGCTTAGAACCATGGTGCACAGAGATGTTTTCTCATCAGTAATGCTTCTGAAACAAGGCTTTGCCTGTCTGTTGACTTTATATGAAGCAGAGCTGATTGTGATTGCTTAAAATCCATCATTTTAACTATTTAAAACCAATGGTGGGTGTGTGTGTGTCTTACTCCCTTGGCAAATACTAAGCACAGATCTGCACACGTACTATTAAAAAAATTACTTCTAAAGATCAGTGAGAGAAGGAAAGATTTGCCCAGGTCTAAAGATCTTACTTTCAGAGTAGTTTAGAAATGCAGTGGTAGCACAGCATTTGGCATGGCTTTGGAGTCAAACTTAACTTCACACAACCATCAGTTCCTCTCTGATCTATCAAACTGAAGCACAGACTGGTTTAAGATTGCAGTCACAGGCATTGGAAAGAAGTTTCTGTTTGGTTGGGGGATTTTTAATTTATTTTATTTTGGTTTGGTTTGAGTTTGGGTTGGGTTTTTTTTTTCCTTTGGTGCAACTGTCCTGATTTTTTTTTTTTTTTTTTTGATGAAGATTGTGTTGAGCTTGGGAATAAATCTACTTACGAGCTGCAGTTCTACTTTCAGCTACACAAACCAAGGTCTTGCTGAATCCTAGAGCCCCTACCTGGCAGGAGTCTCTTATCTTGCTCAGTGAAAATGTCTGCTATTAGTATCACTTAATTATCCTCAGTGTGCCTGCTCAGGCACTGCTGATGCTGGGCAGATGCCTGGTGACATGCAGCCATGTGCCCTGACAGATCTGTACAGGGCCACAGGCAAAGCTTTAAAAAGCAGAGCAATGAATTCCCAGAGGCTAGAGATGAGAATCAGGAATAGCTCCTTAGGAAGAACAGGGCCCATCCAAAGTGTATAAGGATTATTGCTCATCCTCAGCATTTACAGCAGGATTCTCTGGATCTGTGAAGTGCTTCACCCTCTTTCAGGGGGTGATCTTTGAAGTTTCTTCTCACTGTTAGAGAGGATTTCTGCTCTGTGGATCTCATTATTGGAAGGTGTCTCCTGCAGGAACCGTTCATTATTCACCCCTCAGTACCCTCTGCAAGATCTCCCCATCAGCATGTCACCTATTGGCAGCTCTCCCACAGAGTGCTCATGAGAGGCCCACTTTATTGCTCCTTTATTGGTTATGGCCACAAACACAGACTAATTAATACAACATTTGTTTACAGTGTTAACTGCTTGCCTGCCTCTCATTGATTCTCTACTACTTACCCACTTGTTAGCTCAAAAGGAAACAAGAACAGGAGAAAACGATTCAGATATTCCAGTTTTGTACAGCTGCAGCTCCATTGCAACAAGACCCAAACAAGAATTCCTCCAGCATAGGACAGTGATGCACATAGTTTTGGAGGCTCATTTTGCAGCCTTTGCATCCTCAGCCATCGTGGCTGAGGCTCCTTCTCTGACTCATGGGCAAGCTCAGCACGAGGGAATGCCACCCACAGTGTCCCTTTTGGGTCCTTCTAAATGGATCCTGTCATGCAGCAGGTCCTTTGCCTTCCTCATGTGGTGCATGCTGTAAGGAAAGAACTTGCATGAAAGGCTTACCAAGAGTCTTCTTCCTTTCTTCTGCCTCCCCTTACAAGGTCCTGAACACAGCAGAGAGGCGATGCTGATGTCAGAAGAAAGGCCATCAGTGTTTATTCTGAATTACTCTCCCCTGCTGTTCAGCAAATCACTTGCAAGCTCAATTTGATTTCTTCACATTGTTTGGACATTTTTCAGCATTTGCCTGGAGAATGATGATAATTATATGATCTGCTCTCGTTTGCCCTGATAGCCCCAGTGCCCATCCTCTGTGTTGTCATAGTTTAACCCCAGCTGACAGCTAAGCACTGTACAACTGCTTGCTCACTCCACACCCCACACCTCCAGGGGGACAGAGGAGAGCATTGGGTCAAAAAAAGTAAAACTCATGCTTGAGATAAAGTCAGTTTGCCAGGGCAGAAAAGGAAGTTAATAATAACAACAACAATAACTAACAATTAATACTAATACTACTAATAACAATTGGAATACACAGAGCAAGCAATACACAATGCTTACCACTCATGGTTGAGTTGGTTGCCCAGGGAGGCTGTGGCTGCCTCCTGCCTGGGAGTGTTCAAGACCAGGCTTGGATGAGGCCTTGAGCAGCTGAGTCTAGCTGAGAGGTGTCCCTGCCCTGGAGGTTGGAGGAGATGAGCTCTGAGCTCCCTTCCAACCTGAGCCATTCTAGGATTCTATGAAACTGATCCTTACTCCTGGGATCAAACCATGTATTTGGCAGCTCATCCTTGCCAGAATTACCTACCAAATTGTGATTTGGAACCTCTGGGTTCCCTCTGAGCCAGGAGGACTGGCAGCCATGAGTGACTGCAGTGTCTCTAACTAGACCTCCTCCATTGTCAATTTCTGTTTAGTCTGACAGACCAAAAAGAGTCATTGGGGAGCTGGTATTTTTCTTTACTTAATTAGAAGAGCAGAAGCAGGTTACATCATCTTTGCCACCTCTCTCTCCTTTGGTAGAAACTGCAGCAGTTTATCATTTGTTAATGGAATGGTGAAGAGTTAACACAGAACCCTTCAGAGCACAACAGCCTCACGTGGTTTGCATTTTCTGGTCTGGAAATTCACAGAGAGAGGCCTGCTGGCAGGTTACTGGAAAGACTGGGATGTCTTTGAAGTGGAGTGCAGCCTCTGTCATCATCTCCTACCAAACAATAGCACAAATCCTGATTAAACACTTCTCATGCGTTTTCTTTTAATGGGCTTCACTTCTAAAGCAGGGAAAGGCAGTGCTGCACAGAGACAAACCAGCACAGGCTGCTCTGCAGGAGCTGCATGGCAGCTCTGTGGCAACAGGCTGCAGGAAGCCAAAGCTCTCGGGCAATAAGCCCTGTCACCACCCACCTCTGCTACCTCTTGATGGATGTGGAAAGAGTATTGTGGAGATCTCACCAGACAAATGCTTTTTATTGGAGAAAGTGAAAGAGGCACAGGAGTTGCTGCTTCAGTTTGCCTTTCCTTGCAACAAAAGCCACAAGTGTTCCTGTGCACTGTCATTTGCTCTGCAGATCCAAGCATCTCCTTGCATTCAGGAAGAGGAGGAGCTGTGCCTGTGTGCATGTCTGCACTGACATGTACATCTCCCACTACCTTCTCCCTTTTCCCTCTCCGTTTCTCTGTCAAGCTGCTGCTGGCTGGTGCTGGCTGCTGGTGAGGAGCACGATCTGCTTTGTTACTAAGGCATTGGTAAGGAAAAGAGGCTGCTCTTGCCCCCACCCCTGTGCTAACAGTGTGACTGCACAAGATGCCAGAGTTTCTGCGGGGCTGCTCTGGATGCCTGTCCAGCCAGCTTGCACCCTGCCAGCATGCTGGCTCTCAGGGCAGCAGGGAGGATACCAGAGCCCAGCAGCTCCAGAGGTGCAGCTTTGGGACCGTTTGATACCTTTAGCGTAACCGAGACACAAACCAAGCACCACTACAGGAAAGATAATCCAGGAAACTTCTGGATTTGGAAGTAGTTCCTGAGCAGGGGGCTCTTAAAGGCAGGGCAACACACACCACACAAACTTGGGCAGGTAGCTGTAGGACGAGTCCAGAAACACAGAACTCTGTAGGCTGGACAGGATCTCTGCACTTCACCCAGCCCATTGTGCTGCTCTGGGCAGGGCCACTGCACCAGACTCGGGCAGCAGACCAAGGCATCCTTACAGTCAGGCCCAAAGACAGCTTCCACATCAAACCACTTCCATAAACACTATTAAAGTATAGATTATTTTGCCCACAGCCAAGGGCTGGAGGGAACACAGGAACATAACTGAAGGTTGCTACACTGATGAATAGTACAACAGCTGAGAAAGTGGTGCTGATGCCTGTTGCCTCTGAGCTCTGGTAAGGCAGCAGGTAACTGGGCAAGCTAGCCTGGATTCAGGGCTGGGATTCAAGGCAACAGGAAAAATGCAGGAGCAAATACTGGCTGTTAGAGGCCACAGAGAGCAAAGCTCCATAACTCAGCCTCCAGAAGAAGCAAAGTTGTGACCACTTCAGCAAAACAAAACAAGGGATAGCTCAGATGCATGAACCCAGCCACCTACCCTACAGCAGAGCTTCTTAGAGCAGTCCAGAGGATTCAGACCATCCCTGCTGACTCTGGGGAGGGCAGGAACCTTTCTCATTGTTTAGGAATGTTTGGGATACACTTACAATGGGAGAAATGCAGACAACATTAGCCAGTGGCATGGAATAGTAGTTTGTTATAGGCCTTTTATAGAGTTGGCTGCTACCACATATAGTAAAAGACAGAAACAAAGAGGTCTGGAGCAGGGATCTGTGAAATGGCTATTGCCTGCAACTACTGGTTGGGTGCAGCAATACAAGATAATGAAAAGCTATAAACCATCTGCTCTTATATGAGGTCTTGCTACAGAAATTTCTAGAGTTGCCCAGAGTTGCAGTTTAGTCAAACAGAAGTTTGATTATTGACTACTTCTTCTACCTGCTCAAAAGCCACAAAACAGGAATAGAATGACAAGGATAGAATCCTAGAACAGCTCAGACTGGAAGGGAGCTCAGAGCTCATCTCCTCTAACCTCCCCACCACGGGCAGTGACACCTCTCAACTAGACTCAGCTGCTCAAGGCCTCATCCAACCTGGCCTTCAACAACCCCAGGGAGGAGGCAGCCACAGCCTCCCTGGGCAGCCTATTGCAGTCTCACCACCCTCCTACTGAAGAACTTCTTCCTCAGCTCCAGTCTAAGCCTGCTCTGCCTCAGCTTCAACCATCGCCCCTTGTCCTGTCTCTAGACACTCTGATGAAAAGTCCCTCTGCAGTCATCCTGCAGGATCCCTTCAGCTGTTGTACTAAATGAAAATCTTTGCATCACAGTTAAAAAGTGACAATTCTCTAATTTCTTGCATCTCTCACAGTTGTGTTCATGCTAGAGAGCATTTAGCCATCAGCCTTAGCCATTTCAGGCATTACATTCCTATTATGTCTTCATTGCTATTGACATTAACTATTCAACTAATTTAAATGAATCTTAATAGAATTTTCTTGAAAAATTGAAAGTGAAATACTTAAGGTGCAAATCTAGACTTAAAGTTTCTACTAATGCTCACTGTAAACAAGAGTAAATGCAAGGTCAGTTGGAAAACCGCACAAGCTGCTGCTTCTCATTGCTCACATTTACTGCAGACTGCAGGACTGAAATCCAGCCTGCACTCCTTTCTTCACTCAGCTCAGGAGCAACATTTCTCCAGTCTCACATATTATGGAAATCCCAATGGATTTCCAAGCTGGATGCTTTAGCTTAGTCTCTTACTTTGTGTTTTGTTGTGTGAGAAACTTTGCACAGCAAACCAGATCTGCTCTCTTTAGTGGCTGCACTGCAGGTCACGCTGAGGTGGCAGCTCCTCTGCCTCCAAGTTTACCTCTCCTTTTCCTGTTTTTGCAGGGAATGATGTACTGGTTTGGTGCTGCCTACCTAAGTTATTTTGCAGTACCTTTGTCCTACTGGAAAGTTAAACAGGGAGTAGGAAATATTTGCTCCCGAAAAGCAGAATCCAAGTTCTTCCAGAAGTTTGTAAGGCAAGAGAAAAGTCCTCTGCCTTTTGCTGTGGTTTGCCGGAGCTTGTTTTCTTTCATGTTTTATAATAAGCTGTGGCATTTAATGGTGCCCTCAATAAACATCACCAGCATTTTTTCCCTCCTTACTTGCCAGTGATTAATGTCTTCTGTGTATGCAAAGAATTTGTTTTATGCCGCAACCACAACTGCAGCTTCCCACAAAAACAATTCCTAGTTAAACCCTCCCTCGACTCCAGCATTTATTCAGCGACCAGCAGCTGTCCTGCAAGCACCAACAGGAGCATCCACAGCGAGTCAGGCACCTATCCATCCCTTCTTCGGGCTTCAGCCCTTTCGTTAGCTTGGTAAGGAGAAGAGGGCTGCTACATGCACCCAGCAACAGAAGCTGGGAACAGTTCTGTGGAGGACGCTCTGCTCACTTGTAAAAGTATGTTGAGAGACAACACAGAGGTGCCAGGGCACTGCAGGCAGGCCACAGGCCAGGCTGGGCTCTGCTCCCGCTTGCTCTGCTAGAGGGCAGTGGTCCTCAGGCTTCCTCTGGGCAGGAATAGCTCCATGGACCTGTCCGGGCTCCGTGCATCAGCTGTTTGTATCTCACCAGTGAGGCCCAGATGATGAAGTGCTGCCGTTTGCACACACTTGATACTGAAACTCAGAGCCCTTTGTCACGGAAGGCAGAGGCATGCCCTGGGAAAACCAAGCACCAGGCTCGTGCAGCGCATCCTGACCTTTCAGACAGGCCTCCTGTGGGGGCTGTGACAGACTAACGATGCCCTCCCCACCTGACAGGACAGTTTCAGCCTCTCCTTCAGGACTTTCTTTGCAGCAAGCATGTTCCTGTTTGCTCCAGTCAGTCTGCTAATGACAGGGATGACTCTTTCCCAGGCTGGTTTCCTAGATGTATGAGTGTTGAGAGTGGAATTTAAACACTCAGCAGAGCCATTGCTTATCCATCAGAGAAACACTGCATGTAAACAGTTGGGATTGCTTTACCAAGCTTGTACATCAGTATGTTCAATTCAGGTGGTGCAGAGATCACTGCTCACATGCTGTCCAGTCCAGTGTAACTTCCCTGACGTTCCTTTTCTTGTAAGATACATGCAAAAGAGTTCACAGTTTTGTATCCCAGATATTAGCTGGCAGCTTCATTTACAGCAAGGCTCATCAGCCCCATATGACTTACTCTCTCACTTGGGGGGGATGTTAGATTCCACTAAGTGGCAGGCAAACATGTATCCTGCTAACAGCATGTGAAAAGCTGCTTCAGTCCTCCAGAGAAAATTAAGTCCTTGTGCATGCTCCACAGCAGCTCATAGAGAGACTGTGCAAAATGTGCAGAGAGGAGCAAAGCCAGGATGCAGCCCTGCCACATCCTTAGCCAGAGAAAACTTCCACTGGCTTTCATGCCCTTGAGAGGGGATGTATAGTGCCAGGTGGGAATCTCAGCTGCACTGGCCCACACTCCTGACATTACCTCTCTTTAAGCCACTGCTGCACTTAGAACTGAAGTCAAGTAACAGTAACATTCATTTCAAGCATAGGACTTTGAAATGTTTGAGCAGCACTACCTTAGATCCAGAAGCAGCAGAGAGCAAAAGAGTTAACAGATTTTCCACTTATTTTCATCAGGCTCAGTGGCAAATGGTCTCTGGGCTCAGCTGCCAAAGGGAGAGCAGCTCAGCTCTGAAGTGAGGGGAGGTGGAAGCTGTTCATTTCCTTGCACGCTTCTTCGTGGCCAGTAGCTCCTTCTCTAAAAATGTGACTGTGGAAAAAGTTAGAAACGTTTTGATTGATTCAGACCTCCCTTGTGAATCAGGAATTGACTCCACTGATCCCAGCAAAGGCTCAGCATGAAGCAATCACTTCAGTCAGATACTAGCTGTACTCTGCCTTCCTGTTAGCTTGACTGGCCTCAGCACTACTCTCTTTTGTGCATTCAGCAGTATTCAGACCTTGCATTTTTTTGCTGGACTTTACATCTGAAAACTGCAGCAAGGTATTTGTCAGAGGGGCAGAAGGAGTTAATACTGACATGAAAATCATTACAACTGAAAGGATGTTCTCCAGCTTCTGTGATTTATAACCTAAAAATAAAATGAAGTAGCTTAAAATAATAAGTTTCAGCAAACCCCAGTAGCTCTCTCTGATGTACTCAGACTGGCTTGTTTTGCTTGGAGACTCACTACGTGGAATTTTATCTATAAATCAAGCTCCTGGAAAAAAAGCCCTTGCTGAAATCACAATCAGAGCCCAATATTTATGTGATGATTTTGGTGAGAAGTTCAGTAAATATGTTGTCATCAGCTAGATTCTCAAGAAAACATCCCAGATTCTTTTTTTTTTCAACTTGGAAAAATATGATTCAGTCATGGACAAGAAACTTGTGCCTGAGAAAACATCTCCTAGCAGGTCTGCACAGGAGCACCCTTGCCACATGGGCCCCATTGTGCTCCTCTTCCCTGGACACTGCCCACAGCTGACACCTGGGCAATCTTTTACAGACATCCTCAGCCTTCCTGCCCTGCACTGGTCCCACTGGCACCTTTTCATTGCTGTCTACTCCCTGAGATCAAAGGTTTCTTGGTTTTATTGTTAATCACTCAGCCTTAGCCCAGCAGCAATCCTGCAGATCTCACTTCTGTCCCCTTCTTTGTCATCTTCTCACACTGGCTGGCCCCACCCTTTTCCTTCCAAATCTTCCCTTCTCCACCATTCCTGTTCTTACTCTTATATCACCCCTGTCCATTTCTCAGGGCATCCCTTCTCTGGCTCTATCTTAGCTGCTTGCCCCTTGACTCATAGAATTGCAGTTTCCCAGATTTACCCTATAGCTTATTCTCTTTAGTGCATGGCTCTCAGGGGGATTAGTTCAATTTTCTTTCTTTTGCAGCTACCCTCTCTGGCCTAGCAGTGCCAGTCTTGTTTGTTTGGCCTCTGGTCTCCAGTGCCAGTGCCACTGTCCTGATACTGGCTGATATTTGTCTAAGCTCTCCAGCAGACTCTCTTCAACAGCCTCTGTTTTCCCAGTCCTTGTCTTCTCAGGTATTTGGGTCCATATTGTCTACTCCCATACACTGGCTAGCATCTGAGCAGTGTGTCCAGGGACCACTGGAACAGACAGATAAAAAATAAATGACACACATCAGATTTCATTATGAGGAAAGAACAGCTGTTTTTTTTTCTCCAAAGCCTCAAATGCCTATAAGTGAGATATAAATTAGAATTTTAAGCACACAGGAAGCATGAGAGATTAAGAAGCTTTGTAGTGAGCATTCTAAGAGATAGAAAACCTTTGTCCCTGCTGGAATTCTCTGGGTTTGGGGGTTGTCTGAACACTAAGGCAAACAGGAGCTGATTTTGTATCATTTGCAAAGAAAGAGTGAGGAGAGGGGAAAACTAAAGCTGCAACAAAAGCCACTGGGCAGCAAGACTCTGCAGACACATTCAGAGCCTTACCTGCATGGCCAGAGACAACCTCTGCTCATGTTCTGCTGCTGATAGAGAAGGAAATAAAATGTCAGATTTTATAAGGAATGAGAGAGAAATGAATGTGGGGAAAGAGTCAACTCAGTGATCTAAGGTAATAGCACAGCTTCACCCTAAAGACTGCCATTGCTGCTGCTGTGTATTCCACCCTAGAACAAAAGGAGATTGTGGGATTGGGGAGTAAGGGAGACAGGAGCAGACAATTCAACCTTTACAGTCTACAGACTGCACAGACCCAGGCTGTGGTGTGAGCAGGGACAGAAAGCAGGACCTTGAGCCTCGGAAACTCCCCAAGCACGTGGGTTCAGTTGGGTAATTTCCTTCACACAGGCTGTGCGTTTGGTCGGGTCTGAAGAGACATTGAAGACACTTTGAGAGCAGAAGTGCTGTGGAAATAGAGATTAATAAACCTCACCTCCTGGTAGTGGTTGTCTTCATCTGGTAATCCTTGAGCTTTCCAGCAGTGGAATACCTTCTGGCTTCATCCTGAAATGCATATTTACATAAAGCTCTCCCTAGTACTCCTCAGCCTAGGAAATAAAGCTTGCCTATTCAGAAACATCCAGAAGCACATTCCAGGACATTTTCATCATTAACCTCTTCCTTGCTCTCTGTTTATATTACACAAAGATGAAGTTGAAAAGCTCAGCAAGTCTTCACAACCGAGCTGCAGGTAGCTGCCTCGCAGTTATTCTCCTCGGGTTCTCCTTTGAGAACTTCCAGCCCATGCTGTAGGCTCCATACTGTTCATCCCTCCCTCACTGCTGAGCATTCTAGCTGTGCTGCCAGAGCACAGCTGCACATCTTCTCTGCTCTTGTTTTGCCAGATTTGATAAACTGTGTCATTTTGTCCCAGTCCCCTGCATCTCATCATACATGAGGGAGCAGAACTGAGAACAGTTCTCGTTTTGGATGTGGTATCCCTGTGGGGTGTGCAAAAAGGTGAACCCATGCTCTGGGAAACACCTCCTCTTGTACTAGTACTGCCTAGGGATGCCCTGGACTTTACAGAGTCACAGAATGGCTCAGGCTGGAAGGGAGCTCAGAGCTCATCTCCTCCAACCTCCCCACCAGGGACACCTCTCAACTAGACTCAGCTGCTCAAGGCCTCATCCAGCCTGGCCTTCAACACTCCCAAGCAGGAGGCAGCCACAGCCTCCCTGGGCAGCCTGTGCCAGAATCTCACTACCCTCCTAACAAAGAACTTCTTCCTCAGCTCCAGTCTAAGCCTGCTCTGCCTCAGCTTCAAACCATTCCCCCTTGTCCTGTCTCTAGACACCCTGATGAGAAGTCCCTCTGCAGCCTTCCTGCAGGATCCCTTCAGCTACTGGCAGGCAGCGCCAAGATCCCCCTGGACCCTTCTCTTCTCCATGCTGAACACCCCCAGCTCCCTCAATTTGTCCTCACAACAGAGGTGCTGCAGCCCTTGGATCACCTTTGTGGCCTCCTCTGGACTCACTCCACTAGCTCTGTGTCCTTCTTCTGCAGGGGACAGCAGCACTGGAGGCAGTTCTGTGATTAATACAAACTCATTTTTCATCTTGTTTTTGTGGCTCGCACTCTCTCCCAGCCCACTTGCCCAGGCCTCTCAGTACAGGCCACAGCAGCTCAGCTCCCATGGCTATTTTTAACTAGTAAGCCTTGTATGGGAAAGCTGAGAGCTGGCTACTTTCTGTTAGTCACGAGCAATCCCTGTGGATTTTATTAATACATTATTTATGTTGCCATGAAAGGCACAATTAGTGCCAATATGAATCCTCTGCCTGCTCTCATCGCTGCTTGCCTGTCGGCAGCAGGACTTCTCATGCTGCCTGTTGGAAGCTGAGCAGTCCTAACTGGCAGCTGAGAGCAAAGGGACTAACAGGGCTCTGCTGATCTGAAGTGTTCCTCCAACAGGAGCTATGACCTCAGCTTAGCCAAAACAGAGCAAAAAAGCTGCCTTGGTCTCTCTACCAAAACTTGCAAGAGCTAAAGTGTCAGGGATGGATGGAATTTCATGGTGTGTTAGCACACAGAAGTGAACTCACCTGCACGTGCCTGGGAGCTTAGCAGGCATGGGTTAGAGGAGTGGACACTGATTGGGAGCTGTGTGTATGACAGAGCTCCGAGGATTGTTATCAGCAGTGTGCAGCCTCTTGGGGGCCTGTAGCTAGTGGTGCTCCCCAGAAGTCTTGTTCAGTGTTCTCATCAATGACCTGGATGAGGAGACAGAGTGGGCCCTCATCAAGTTTGTTGATGATACAAACCTGGGAGGAGTGGCTGACACCCTAGAAGGGTGTGATGCCCTTTAGGGAGACCTGGACAAGCTGGCTCCCCTGTTCAAGAGGGATGAAAACTACTGGAGAGAGTCCAGTGGAAAGCTACAGAGGTGCTGAGGGGAGGGGGGAATCTCTTTGCTGAGGAAATGCTGAGAGCCCTGGGGCTGTGGAGGCAGCAGAAGACTGAGATGCTATCAGTGCTTGTAAATACCTTGAGGGATAGATATTTGTAAGAGACCAGTGACAGCATGAGAGGCAATGGGCACAAACTGTAACATAGGAAGTTCCATCTCAAAATAAGGAAAAGCTTTACTTTGAGGGTGCCAGAGCCCTGGAGCAGGCTGCTGAAAGAAGCTGTGGAGTCTCTTTCTCTGGAGAGACTCCAAACTCACCTGAACACATTCCTGCTCGACCTGCCCTAGGTGATCCTGCTTCCACAGGGGTGTTGGACTGGATAATCTCCAGAGGTGCCCATGTTCATTTCCGTAAAGAAGGGAAAACAGTTCACAACCCTTCAGGTATCTCTCCAGGCAGCTGAGGTCTGAGTGCAATTCCAGCTACTGTGTTCATAGGCATCAGTGGTACAATGATATAAAACCCAGGGAATCATCACAAGAGGAACTCCAGCAAACCTCTGCTGCACTTGGGACCTGAGGTCAAAACAACAAAGGCATCAACACAGCTGTGAAATGCCACTGAAGCAGCAGGCCCAAGGCTTCCTTTCCAGCTGAGTCAATACCCAGGTAATCATTGCATGCATAATCCCAGGCTGAGAGGCTGTGACCAACAGCACCAGTTGCATGAGGATAAGAAGATTCCACATGGCAGGAGGTGGTGTAAAAGGACCCTGTTTAAGCTTACTGATTCCCCAGGGAAGGAGTTGCCAGCTTTCTAGCAGGGAAGGTTGAATCATCCTGCTCTAAGGGAATTAAACTTTGTTTTGGAGAAATTTGTGCCTTGTAATTGTTTGCCTTCTCATTTTTTGTCATGGTTTTCCATTTGGGTTGGCATTAGAACTAGCAGTTCAGAGAAGGTTAAGGAATAAACTCATGGCACTTGCAGTTTGAGCAAAGGAAATAAAACCAATCTCTTTATGCCAGGTTTCTGATCTTACTAATGCAACAGGAAAGTTCAAAAACTGGTGAGTTGAGATCCAAATGGTGCAGGCAGACTGTTAATGGAAGGTAAATAAAAATGCTGTTAATATGTATATTTATGCCTGAAGAATTCATCACACTCAGAATCTGATTACATCTCATGGTTCATGGAAATTAAAATCACCGCATGCAAAGGTACAAAGATCACATAAAGGTGGTACCACAGTCATGGAGGAAGGGTCTCCACCTCTTAGCAGTGGTGAAGAGTTTGAACTTTCCAGCTTCAGAGGCTCATGAATATTGCAGGAATTGCCATTAAAAACATCTTCCTAAAGCAAGCAATCTTCATCCCAGCCAGTACATTCCTAACAACTCTTTCAATCAGTGCTGATAAAAGGTCCTCACACAATAAAAACTGCTCTCTCCTGAAAAACTGGAGTTTCACAGGACCACAGAATGGTAGGGGTTGGAAGTGACCTCCAGAGATCATCCAGTCCAGCCCCCTGCCAGGCAGGAGGACCTACAGCAGTCACACAGGAACACACCTAGGTGGGTTTGGAATGTCTCCAGAGAAGGAGACTCCACAACCTCTCTGGGCCAGGCTGCTCCAGGGCTCTGGCACCCTCACCATACAGAAGTGTCTCCTCAGGTTGAGGTGACACTAGCTTGTGTTCCAGCTTGTACCTGTTGTTCCTCGTCCTGTCACTGGGCACCACCAAACAGAGCCTGGCACCTTCATCTTGACAGCCACCCCTCAGATATTGATAGACCTTGATCAGATCCCCTCTCAGCCTTCTCTTCTCCAGACTGAACAGCTCCAGGGCTCTCAGCCTTACTCCTGTTCCACAACACACAGCAGGGATGAAGCTCCTGGTGGAGAAACAGAGAGGTGGAACAGGCATGCAGGGATGGAGATGAATCCCCTCTCAACACTCAGGCAATGTCCACAGGTAGGATGCATACTCAGGGGTATTAGGGCCAGACTTGGGCCCTCAACACAATGCTGGTAAAGGGAAATTTTCCCTGCTGCTGCTACACACACAAAGGGTTTCTGAGGTCTTCCTGGCACGTGTCACCAACACCACACTCATTGTAAACCATGTTAGCTAGAAAGTTAGTTTGTCCTCTATTAACAAAGCCAGAAGCTATCATCAGTTTTATAACTAAACTGCTGGAACTTCTCTGAGTACTTTTTTACTGTTTAATTGCACCTTTGGCTGCAGTGCCTTCTTCCTTTGTAGAGGGAGAATCCCTCATACTTTGTTCCAAATGCACCAGCCCTAGAGGCTGATGAGGAATACAAAGAACAGATGTGTGAGTGCTGAAGACCTCTGACATCTAACATAGTTCTCTCAAATAGCAGTTCTAAATTCCAATAATGACTCAAAAAAATAGGCTTTTTTTATAACAATCTGCATCAGCCCTCCTGGCACTCAGACAGAGTGGGGACTTGGTAAGTTAAATGTTCAAGATCAGGTTGCATGGGCCTTAAGCAACCTGCTTTAGTTAAAGATATCCCTGCCCATGGCAAAGGGGGTTGGAATTAGATGATCTTCAAAGGTCATTTCCAAACCAAACCATTCTATAAGCCTACGAACAGAAGAAATGCAAACCCTTTGCATGTAACACTGTCTGCAGGCAAATACTTCAGGACCAGACACAAGACATTCCCAGAGTGAAATTCAGTGTGGAAGGAAAAGGGAAGAACCTCCCTCCAGGTAACTTTGATTATTCTCTTTCTTTAGAGTGTTGATATTTGAAGCTTCAAAGATGTAGAAAGTGAAGACTTTCCCAAGCAGCTAATTCCCTGTGCAAAGAGCAAGAAGACAACTAAAGCAAGCTGCTGAAGCTTACTGATCACCAGCTGAGACTCCTAAGCTTGTTCTGCCTGCCAGCCTGTCTGAGGAATCTGCCAATGGCAGGTGGCACAGCAAGCTGAGCAGCAAATCCAGTGCCATCAGAGGCACATTTGGTAACTGAAGGAAACGATTCAGTGCAAGGCCAGAGGCAATGGCTTAGCAGTTGTGCAAATGTCATCCTCCAAAGCACTGTTGGAGCAGAGTGGCTGGGGGGTCCAGTGATGCTTTGGCACAGCCCTGCTGCAGGGGCTGGCTGCCAAGAGCAGCTGTGCAGTGACAGGTCTGGAATGTCCTCTGAGTAAGGCTGACTGCAAAGCTCTGTGGACTGAGAGAGTGGGAGGCTCTTGAATAGCTTGAGAAATATGAAAGCCCCATTCAATAATAATAATAATAACAACAACAAGAAGGCATTAAACTTAGTCATGTAAAGAAGGAAACATGAAAATAACCTTGGAACGATGTTTCTGTTTAGTCAGCCTAGAAAAACAAATTGTATGTGTTCAGTATGGGTCCTCTGAGGGTCATTTCTTCTGATGGGTGGCTCTGTGAGCATGGAGCTCAAACAGCACATCAACATTTAGTGGGTCAGGCTGCATTCAGCTTTCTGATCTTTCTACAGCAAAGCATAGCTCCATATTCCTACACAGTACAATCAACAGAGGATTGATTGCAGCTCCCTTCCTGGCTGGCACTGGAGCCTTCCATGCATTCAGACCTGTTACTGTGCTGCTGTGAACTCCTGCTTCTGGTCTCCAGGCTCAGTACAAGGGGGCACTAACTGAATAATGAATCACAGAATCATAGAATGGGTTGGGTGGGACCTTAAAGTTCATCTAGATCCATCTGCCTGCTATTGAGACACCTCCTGCCAGGCCAGGTTGCTTAAGGCTCCATCCAACTTGACTTTGAACAATTCCAGGGTTGGAGCCTCCACAACTCTGAGCAACCTATGCCAGCACCTCCCATCCTTATGCTGAAGAATTTTTTGCTAATGTCCAGTGTACATCCAGCTTCTTCCACTTTGAAACTTACTCCTCACGCTGTCACTGCACAGCAGTGTAAAAAGTCCCTCTCCAGCTGTCCTGTAAGCACCCTTCAAAGACTGGAAGTCTTCTAATACTGGAAGGCCCAATCCAAGAGAGACAGATCTGCTGGAGAGAGTCCAGCAGAGAGCTACCAGGATGGCTGAGGGACTTGAACATCTCTGCTGTGAAGAGAGACTGAAACTCCTGGGACTGTTCAGTCTGGAGAAGAGAAGGCTGAGAGGAGATCTGACCAACATCTGTAAATATCTGAGGGGTGGGTGACAAGATGAGAATTGTTCCACAAAACTGAATTAATTTGATTAAATTCCACACAATAAAATTGTTACATTACTGAATTAAATTGTAGGCCATTTCTCCTACATCTGAGGGAGCGATTTGAAGGCAATGTTTCTGCAGTGCTCTTTTCTGTGCTGCAAGCTCCCACACATATAAAGTATCAAACTAATTCCATCTTGCTTTAGAATTCCTTACTATAACTGAAAGGAAGGATAAAAATGCTTCAATAACAGACTCATGGAGTGTTAAGGGTTCAAAGGGATCTCCAGAGATCATCCAGTCCAACCCCTCTGCCAGAGCAGGAGCACCCAGGGCAGGTCACTCAGGAACAAATCCAGGTGGGTTTGGAATGTCACCAGAGAAGGAGACTCCACAGCCTCTCTGGGCAGCCTGCTCAAGGGCTCTGGCACCCTCACAGGGAAAAACCTTTCCCTCCTGTTCCCATAGCACCTCCTCTGCTCCAGCTTGCCCCCAGTGCCCCTTGTCCTGTCCTTGGCCATCCCTGAGCAGAGCCTGGCTGTGTCCTGCCCACATTGTCCTGTGCACATCTTTAGCAGCAGCAATGAGGGCAGCCCTCAGGCTCCTCTGCTCCAAGCTCCAAGCCCCAGCTCCCTCAGCCTGGCCTCAGAGGAGATGTTCCACTGCCTGCCGTAGCTCTGTGGCTCTGTGCTGGACTCTCCCAAGCTGCTCCCTGATAACCTCTTCCACACTGGCACAGGACTCTGAGGAGCAGCTGGAATGGTATCAGTCTGCAGCAGGAATGTCCTGGAGCAGGCAGCAGCAGCTGAGTCCTGGTTGTGCAGGTTAGTTTGTGTGACACAAGACAGAAATGTCTGTCTTGGGTTAGCGAAGGAGAACTGCTGCACTGCACCAAAAGTAATCACACACAACTTCTGTGAATCTAATTCTGCCATCTTTACAAACTCTTACTGCAAGTTTATTGCTGTTTCAGAGTGATGGTTGTGAACTTTTGGATACTTTTTTCCTCCTTGCGCACTGAAAAATTGCTGTGGACCAGTAGGATGCAGACTGAAAACCTGCAAGGCAGGACTCTAGAGCCCTGCAGTTCCTGCCCTGTGCTTTTTAACCTCTCGTTTGATGGCTGTGGAAACATTGCATACAGAGAGAACAAGGGAGTGTGAGGCACAGGCAGCTTTGGGATACCCAGCAGGGTTCCTCACAGACTGTCTAATGGAATCGTATTTTTGTTTGTTTTCTGTTGAAAAGTGGGAAATGCTGAGACAAGCTTTTAAAAATAGAAGATAAGATTTTCAGTGTGGCAGTGAAGTGTCTCCTTCCCTTGAAATGTTTTGCCTTTTACCAGGAATAAAGGTTTTTACTTTTGTTTGGGGCCTTGTTTTGTTGTGTTTTGTTGGGTTTTGTTTTTGTTTTTGGTTGTGGGGTTTTTTTTCCTTTTCCTGCATGGAAACTCACATATATTAATAGAAAAAAAAAAATTAAGAGCTTTTTTAGTCCACAGCCCTTATCCAAGTTACTGTAAGATGTGTAAAAGATGTATCTAAGGAGCCACAGAAGAGGGAGCAGTAGTAAACATTCTACATCAAAGGCTCCTCCCTGAGTGCAGGATGGAGCAGGAGCTGCTCTCCCACAATCCACATTGCACTCATTTGTTGTGTACAACAGCAGGAGACAGAATCAGCGCTTGAAGAATTGGCCAACACATACGAGGTCATAGAGTCATGGACTCCTGAAATGGCTCAGGTCAGAAGGGACCTCAGAGCTCATCTCCTCCAGCCTCCCCACCATGGGCAGGGACACCTCTCAACTAGACTCTCATCCAGCTTGGCCTTCAACACTTCATAGGCAAGAGGTAGCCACAGCCTCCCTGGGCAGCCTATTCCAGAGCCTCACCACCCTCCTACTGAAGAACTTCTTCCTCAGATCCTCAGCTCCAGTTTAACCCTGCTCTCCCTCAGTTTCAAACCATTTCCCCTTGTCCAATTGCTAGATCACAGTGAGAACACATTTCTGGTTGTACTTTAGGCTCCTCAGTGTGAGACATTGGTCAGAGATGCAAGAGACTGAGATAAACTAGTAAAAATAGTGCCTCATTACCCTGCAGTTGCTCATATCTGCTTGATCAGAGCTTGCTTAGCCATGGTCAGAGCTCCTCAGAACTCTGTGTTCCTCACACACATGTACATATTTGTCCCTCTAGACCACATTTCTTTCTGAATGCAGGGATGGGGAAGGAGGGGTAAGGATGGTCAGCACCCCACCCAAAACCCAAGCTGAGAGCAGAGCACTCGGAGCTGTTGGCCAGAGTGGTGTCAACAGATGGCTGGAGCAGACTGCAGCTTCCCAGCTGGGACTCAGGTGTGATAGGGCTGGGTCACTGAAGCTGGGCTGAAGACAACGCTCTAGAAGTTTTGATGCCTTTCCTCCAGGTCCCACATGGCAGCAGCGGCAGCAGCTTAATTTCCTTTTTGTGTGATCCCTTCTGTCCTGGCTCCACAGAGCAGTGCTAGCCACTGCTTGTCACACAGCACCCGTGTGCCCATACCAGAGCAAATGCATCCACTGCCCTGCGGGCCTGTGACCAGTCTGTCATTCCCTCACACAGCTCTGGTCAACATCCCAGAGAAAAAGAGGTGTAAGAATTTGTGAAGGCTCTGGGAATTTCCTGTGGAGTTCAGACACTCAGCTCAGAAGCAAACCTTTACTGCATATCTGAGACCCCTGAAGGCAGTACAGCTAAGAGCAGTGCAGCTCCTCTGCTGCCTCATGTCAAACAGAATCTCTCCAGAGCTGGTGCAGGTGGTGGAGGTGGTGCTGGTGTGACTCTGGGCTCTGACAGAGTCAGTCCTACTCCCTGCCTTTTACCCAAAGCAGAAGCTTCACTGCTTTGCTACACCTGCCCCAGCCACTTATTCTTTAGACTCCTTAGGCTTTTACAGCTGTGTAAGAGCTCACCTTGCTGGTTTGCATTAACTTTTCTGTCAGCTGCTTGCAGTGATCTGCAGCCTCAAGAGAGACAGCACAGGACTTGAGGTTGCGTCCAATGCGGGATCACTACAGGACTAAAATGCCACAGTGGAGAAGTTCACAGCAAAGGCCCACCCAGGAAGTTGTGGGAAAAGCACTTTGCATCCCAGTGCAGCCCCGATGAGGCTGAAAGATGAGTGAGGCTTCTTGCCTTGCAGTACAACACACTGGCATAACTCCCAATTGCTGCATGGGCCCCCAGAGCAGCAGCCTGAGGGAGCTCAGGGCTGACAGCAGTTCTCCTTGCTGGACAAGAGACACCTTCCTTAGACCAGAGGTTTCCTTCCATAGGAATTAGCAGAAGTGCAGACAGATTGCCTCTGTGCCCTGAGGCCACCTGAGCTGAAGCATGATGGCTAGAAATGCTGCCAGGAAGAAGCTGACATCTCTGAAGAGCTTGCCTTGCTCTGTTGCTTTCCCAGAAGAGGGCTGGAGTCAGAGGAGAAATATGGTAGAGTGTGCAGAGTGTAATGCCTGAGTGCTGCTGAAGTGATGGGATGCAGGTAGCCTCCCCTGGCCTGTCCTGCTGCACGTCAGTGAGAGTAACAATGTGGGAAAGATGATGTCAGAGCAAGATGAGAGCAGATTTGTTCTCAGAGCTATGAAAGCATGCAGAGGGAATCCAGAGCAGCAGTGAGTCATGGCTGGAAGAAAGCAGAGATGAGAGGACTGAGAAAGGGGAAGCTGCTAGACAGTTTCTTAGCAGTGCAGGGTGGGAGGAAAAAGCCACCCCAGAGGATGACCCAATGCAGACTCTGCAATGGAAAAGAAATGTTTGTTTAACTAATAACTGTCAAGTTGAATTCCAGCTTGGAATAGCTCACCCCTCCAGACCCCTACAGTATAAGAGAGAAAAACAGCACTTACCCTGATGCCTGTAGCTGGGGATGTGGTGAGAAAAGCACAGAAAAGCCAAGAAAAGAAGCATAAAGCACCACATTCTTGCACCATTTTGGATTTCTTCCAAGAAACCTTTTTGGCTTCACGCTCCGAGGTCCACATAAAGTAATTAAATTCTTCCCATCCTCCAAAGAAGGTAATGTGGAGACAGTTATGTGAACTTCCACAGCTTTAAAGTAAGTGTGATTCCACTGCATCAAGATCTTGCTGCTTGGTATTTCTCAGGCTATAAAGCAAATGACTGTTCATAAGATGAAGCATTGATTCTGGCAGCAGTGCCAACAAGCAGACACAGACACACTGTACATGTATACTTACAGCCTGCCTTACTGGTACAGCTGCCAGCTGTGCAGAACTGCCAAATATTCCTTTCCTTCTCACCCTTTACTGCCCATCTCAACTTCTGTTTCTTACCTTCTGAAATTAAAAGTTCACATGGATCAAAACTAGCATTGTCTTCAGGGGTCCAGAGTGTCCACAGCCTCCCTGGGCAGCCTGCTTCAGAGTCTCACCATCCTCACACTGAAGAACTTCTTCCTCAGCTCCAATCTAACCCTGCTCTGTCTCAGCTTCAAACCATTCCCCCTTGTCCTGTCTCTTGACAGCCTGATGAAAAGTCCCTCTGCAGCCTTCCTGAAGGAGCCCTTCAACTGTTGTACTAAATGAAAATCTTTGCAGCACAGTTGAAAAATGACAATTCTCTGTGATTCTATGGATCCTGACTCAAAATAATATTCACAGAATGGCTCAGGTCAGAAGGGACCTCAGAGCTCACCTGCTTCAACCTCCCCACCATGCCCAGGGACACCTCTCAACTAGATTCAGCTGCTCAAGGCCTCATCCAACCTGGCCTTCAACACCCCCAGGCAGGAGGCAGCCACAGCCTCCCTGGGCAGCCTGTGCCAGAGTCTCACCACCCTCCTACTGAAGAAATTCTTCCTCAGCTCCAGTCTAAGCCTGCTCTGCCTCAGCTTCAAACCATTGCCCCTTGTCCTGTCTCTAGACACCCTGATGAAAAGTCCCTCTGCAGCCTTCCCGCAGGATCCCTTCAGCTACTGGCAGGCAACTCTGAGGTCCCCCTGGAGCCTTCTCTTCTCCAGGCTGAACACCCCCAGCTCCCTCAGCCTGTCCTCACAGCAGAGCTGCTCCAGCCCTTGGATCATCTTTGTGGCCTCCTCTGGGCTCACCCCACCAGCTCTGTGTCCTTCTTCTGCTGGGGACACCAGCACTGGAGGCAGGATTGGAGGTGAGGTCTCAGGAGAGCAGAGTCAAGGGGCAGAATCCCTTCTCTTGCCCTGCTGGGCACAATCCTCTGGATTTACCTTCAGACCTTGAAAACATCTCTGGTGTTTTTCCCTCAATCCCAGCCAATGTCTCTCTCTTTATCTAGAAGAGAAAAGTGATCACAGATGAGGCATTTTTCTAGGAGTTTTGGGGATTAAGAGAATCCAGATCTATCAGGAGGGCAAAGCCAAGTGTTTCTCTGAGCTGCATGGGGATCAGGCACCTGTAGCTGAATTCTGTCTGAAATACAAATATGTCCTGATAGGCTTTTATTTGACTTGGCTCGTAGGCCGTGATCAATCTCAAGCTGCCTGAATAGCAGCTCTGTTCCTGCCCTAGCAATCCTCGCTTGCTGTTTGAAGTTTGGCATTTTCCAGGCATGGATGAATAGGTTAATGAATACTTCTATAAAAACCTGTGTGCACTGAAACACTTCTGCAGATTTGCAAAGCTCAGTCGTGGCAGTCCTCCTGTGCTTCTCCTGCAGCAAACCTTTTCCTGCCTTGTTTTTCGTGGGTAAAATGACTTTTATCTTCTTCAGCAAGCCACGAACACTGCAGCTTTTGCTGCACACATTGTACTTGGAAGGAGATGAGCTCAAGCACAGCAAAGCCAAGACAGGCACCAAGTGCTGCAACATTCTTGCCTAAATCAGTTCTCACTCTCAGTCTTGCTGTTTGCATCTGCTGAAATACAGCTCCCGTTCTGGCTTTGGAAGATTTCCATTCACTGTAAGGCTAAGACAGCATTGGTGAGGTCACTGTTTACTTTGAACAACTCTTTGACAGGAAGATAGAGCAGGATGGAAGGTTAAGAAGCTTGGCATGCAATACATCATTAAATGAATCATATGGGAGCTGTGTGAAGATAAACCTCTCTATAGCCTCAAGCCATGGCCTTAGAGCTGTCCCACAGCTCCACGTGACTGCAAGTTCTGGTGTAACTGCAGCAAGTGATGCTGGTATTGACAGGTAACAGCCATAGGGACTCCTCCTGACAAAGCCACTGCGTGCAGCTGTGTGGAGCAGAGCAGAAGACTGGAGAGCAGTGGGGTAGGTGTGCTCTCCCACACCTTCCTCCTTGCAGCTAATACTGAAGTAGCAGAAGACACATTCCTGGTATTACTGAGCAGTAGCTGAAATGCACAAAGCCCTGGCAGGCGCTGAGAACAGACTTGGATGAGAGTCAAAAGCCTTATCTTGGTGTAAGCCATGCTCAGGCATCCAAGCTGAGGTGCAGGGGCAGTCTGGTTATGTGCTGCTGGTGAGGAGGCCATCCTGCTGCATCTCTGCACCAGCCATCCTGACTCCACAGCAAGGCAGTCCCAGGAGAATGGCTTGGCCTTGCTAAAAGATGTTTTAAGGAAAATAATTCTGCAATGTGTCACTTTTGCTGCCAGAATGCTCTGTGCTTCACAGGGGCTGCATGAACTTCATGTCCAACACTTTGTTCAAAATGTTGGCTTTGTCTTCTGCGTGCCAGAGAATCCCCATTGTTATGTCAAGCATGGATAGGTACTTGCATGGATATACACCTGCACCTCAGAAATGCTTCTAGTTCTTCATCACAGTAGTGATTTCCAGTTTTGTCCATGGCAAATGAGAAGCTGCTCTACACTTCCTGAAGAAGTTTGGGTGCCTGCAGGGTGAAATTCAAGCATGCTTGCTTCCAGCAGGAACATTGGCATTTAATGTAAATCGTCAGTAATCTAAACGTAGAAACACTGTTGAAGTGTCGCCAAGAGAAGTATATTTAGAGGCAAACCTGAAGAAGGAGCATAAACAAGGCTGTTTCAGATGAAGTTCCATTTTGCAGATGCATTTGCATCTGCATTTGCAGATTCTGGAAGTGGTTTGAAGGGAAGGCTGATGGATCAGCTGGCACAGACAAAAGCACACCTGCACCATATAGACTTCTACAGGAGGCAGGACTGTTTTCACAGTTTAAACTTCTCAAGATATATATTTAGAGGATAAGGAACTCCTAAGGGTTAAAAAAAAAAAAAAAAAAAAGTAAAAAAAAAAAGTTTAATTTCCTCCAAATGATATTACTAAATCCTGGGTCTCTGCTTGTGTCTGCATGCACACAGAGGCAGAGGCAGGGAGAGTGACGCATGCCTGGATGTGGAAAGAAATCTGTTCTTAAGCATGAAGAAGCATCACTAAAGAGTTTTATAACAGTGAACTAGCTGAGAACAAATCTAAAAGGCAAAGAGTTCAGGTGAGACAGGTTCTTTGGGAAGCACCCAGTGTCTTTAGCAGAGGTAAGGGAGCACACAGCTTGCTTGCAGAACTCCTTTGGATTCCTGTTTAGAAATGCATGCAGTCTACCTGATCCCTGCTGTGAAGCTGCTCCTCTTGAGGCAGAGGAGAGGAGGAAAGCTGGCATGCTGAGGTACAGCTTTGGCTGCAGTAGTAACAAATCTGCTGCATCACAAGCAGAAAGAATTAGAAATGAAGTGTTAGTAGTGGAAAGTGACAGGCCCCAGTGTCAGAGGGCCAGAGAGTGCTTCCGACCCTATAGACAGCACCTCCAAGCCTGCAGACAGCGCCTCCAAGCCTGCAGACAGCAGTTCTGAGCTTGCAGACAGCGCTTCTGAGCCTGCAGACAGCGCTTCCAAGCCTGCAGACAGCGCCTCCAAGCCTGCAGACAGCGCCTCCAAGCCTGCAGACAGCGCCTCCAAGCCTGCAGACAGCGCCTCCAAGCCTGCAGACAGCGCCTCCAAGCCTGCAGACAGCGCCTCCAAGCCTGCAGACAGCGCCTCCAAGCCTGCAGACAGCGCCTCCAAGCCTGCAGACAGCGCCTCCAAGCCTGCAGACAGCGCCTCCAAGCCTGCAGACAGCGCCTCCAAGCCTGCAGACAGCGCCTCCAAGCCTGCAGACAGCGCCTCCAAGCCTGCAGACAGCGCCTCCAAGCCTGCAGACAGCGCCTCCAAGCCTGCAGACAGCGCCTCCAAGCCTGCAGACAGCGCCTCCAAGCCTGCAGACAGCGCCTCCAAGCCTGCAGACAGCGCCTCCAAGCCTGCAGACAGCGCCTCCAAGCCTGCAGACAGCAGTTCTGAGCCTGCAGTGCTTCTCATCCTGAAGGTAGTGCGTCCGAGCCTGCCGACAGTACTTCCAAGCCTGCAGATAGCACTTCCGATTCTGCAGATAGAGTTTCTGAGCCTGCATCACACTGCCTTTGGCTTCCTGTGTGCTGCCAGCAGAGGCAAGGAGCCTCGGCCCACAGCAGCCCTGCATGATTCATGTCTGCTCAGCCACAAGCACAGGCAGAGAAGGGAACTCTCTGTGGCAACACCTGGAGCTGGCACTTCTGAAAAGCCTGGCTAAGGCTTGCACAGCTCCCACTGCTCTACCAAGATGCACTCACATATGGTGCTTAACTCCTACCCAGGCTCCTGGGTGCCCTTGGTTCAGCAGTGAAGTGATTCACACCACCACAGAATGGTAAGGGGTTGGAAGAAACCTCCAGAGACCATTCAGTCCAACCCCCTGCCAGAGCAGGAGCACACAGGGCAGGTCACTCAGGAACACATCCAGGTGGGTTTGGACTGTCTCCAGACAAGGAGACTCCACAACCTCTCTGGGCAGCCTGCTCAAGGCCTCTGGCACTCTCACAGGGAAAAACCTTTCCCTCTTGTTGCTGTGGCACCTCCTCTGCTCCAGCTTGCCCCCAGTGCCCCTTGCCTTGTCCTTGGCCATCCCTGAGCAGAGCCTGGCTGCGTCCTGCCAACACTGTCCTGTGCACATCTTTATCAGCAGCAATGAGGGCAGCCCTCAGGCTCCTCTGCTCCAAGTCCCAACTTCCTCAGCCTGGCCTCAGAGGTGATGTTCCACTGCCTGCAGCAGCTCTGTGGCTCTGTGCTGGACTCTCTCAAGCATCTTGTGCATCTCACAGGCACTTCAGTAGTTCCCCAGCCTCAAAGTGTGTTTCACATTGACATATTTTACTCTCAAGCAAACAAGTGAGGAATCAGTAGCAGGCAAGATCCGCAGAGTGGAGCTTGCTGCTCCTTGCTTTGCTATTCCAGCTTTATGTCACTGAGTCAAACTGATTTTGCAAAATTGCTAATGCTGCTCTGGCTGCATCTGTGCTGTCATCTTAGCCTGAGGGTTGAAGCTACATTTCAGCTGAAATCCCTTACTCATCAGATCTGCCTGCTGCTGGCTTCTGCCTGCTCTGCAGCTGAAAAGCCAGTCAGCTTTCCAGGTAGGAAATGGAGGCACTGCCTTACATCTGCTTTGGCAGAATAGGATTCCCCAAGATGGTGTTGGGGAACTCAGGTCCACAAAGGGTCACACAGGTAGAGCTGTTGTTATAGAATCATAGAATCACAGAATGGTCTAGGTTAGAAGGGACCTCAAAGATCATCTAGTTCCAACCCTCCGCCGTAGGCAGGGACACCTCCCACTAGAACTCAAGGCCTCATCCAACCTAGCCTTGAACACCTCCAGAGAGGGAGAATCCACAGCCTCCCTGGGCAACCTGTTCCAGTGTTTCACCACCCTCATTGTAAAGAACTTCTTCCTAACATCTATTCTAAATCTCCCCTCTTCCAGTTTAAACCCATTACTCTTCATCCTGTCATTACAAGACCTTGTTACCAGGATTGAAAAACACTGACATCTTCCAAGACTTTAGCCACGAATGAATGTGCAGCCAAAAAGTTCATCCACACCTTCTGCTTGTTTGCACAGAAAATTGTCTTGCCAAGGCTTGACAACACTCTGCCCTGCACTGGCACGTGGGCCCTAACACTCTGCTCAATTATCTCCCAGCACTGCCTCTGCTCTGAGCGCATCACAGAGACCATCCTGCAGCTGAAAGTGGCTGCCCTTGAAGCAACACTCACCAAAACCTGGCACTGGCAGCAGTTACACTCTGCACAAGTTACTGCAGCTCCACATGCAAGGCAAAAGCTCTTCCTTCCAACCTCACTCAGAGCTCTCACATCCAGACTGTCCAAGTTTCTTTCCATGTGCTACTACTAAGAACTAGGACAAGGGGCAATGGGTATAAACTGCAGCACAGGAAGTTCCACTTCAGCATGAGGAAGAACTTCTTTACTTTAAGGGTCCCAGAGCACTGGCACAGGCTGCCCAGAGAGGCTGTGGAGTCTCCTCCCTGGAGACTTTCCAGCCCTTTCTGGATGTGTTCCTGTATGACCTGCACTAGATTCTATGGTCCTGCTCTGGCAGGGAGGTTGGACTCAATGATCTCCAGAAGTCCCTTCCAACCCCTAACATCTTGTGATGCTGTGACCTTGTGACCTGTCCTGCTCCATATGCAGGCCTGCAGCTGTCACCCAACCCTCTTCAGCCTGATGAGTTTGTCATCTTTCTCTTGGGCCTTGAAAATGCAGGAGTTTCCCTAGAGACAAAAGTTGTCCTCTCACCCAGCTGCTACTTGCACCTTCTGTCTCTCTGGCTCCCTCAGCAATCCCTCCCTTCACCACCATGTTCACAGGACTCCTTGTTCACCATAGTTTTGGGTTCCTGATTGCTGTCTGTGTTCATGACTGGATGCTGCCATGTCTCCAAAGAAGCATGTGCATGACTTTTCTCCAGGTTACCCCTTGCACTTGAAGGCTTTCATATTATTTTCATCCAGGCTGCTTCTAGATCTCTTCTGGGCTGCCAGCTCAGAAGATGGGCAGTGCTTGGCTACTGCTGTGCTTAGCCCTTTCTGGTGTTCCTGATCTATGGCTTCCATTCCACTCCTTTACAGGAGTGCTGTTTGCTGGCTCGCAGTTAGAGGTGCAGGTTTCTTTCCTGTGCTTCACACTTGGTTCCTGACTAGGCCTTCACACACAAAGAACAGCATCTAGCCAGTAGTTCCTCTGTGTACACAGATCAGTTGTGACTCTGGTTCCGAACCAGTGGATCAGAACAGAAACGGGACAGTGGTATTTGGAATTTCCTGAGTGCAGGAGACACACCTCGGGATACAGCATGTCCCTCAGAACCAGCCTGGATGCTCACCAAAGGCAAAGGCAGGTAGGTATGAGAATGCATTTCCTTTTCAGGATGCCAGTGGTCATTCAGGCTGTCTGCAGTGGCACTGGCATGACACTGGCAGTCTGAACCTTCAGGCTGGCATGTCAGATGGCAGGCAGAAACAGATCCCAGCTGAGGAACCTGCTTCCCATGGAGAGCAGTGCCCTTCACCTCCACTCAGCACCACCTACTCCCTTGTTTTCCCTGGGAGCTGAGGTGAATTGCTGTGCAGATGCCAGGCAACTGGGCAACCCAGCTCAGCAAAGCAACACACGGACCCAGTGCTCCTGGCAGCAGTTTGGGTGAGAGTTACAAGAGCTGTTGTTAATGCCCACCCTGCAAAACATCACTGCTCCTCCACGCCCCAACAGTTGATTTTGCTGGTTGGATACCTAAGGGCCAAGGCCCTGCCTCTGAGCACCTTTAATCAGCCCTGCAACATGGAACTGCTTCATCTGGCCACACTGAGGGAGGCCTGCCCTGAGCAGGCTCAGCTGCAGAAGCAGGGCTAGGGAAGCCTTCCAGACCTTGGCAGCACTCTAGATGTGTGTCTGGGCAGGACATGTGCATGTGGGCTCAAGGCAGCTCTCATTCACTTTGCTTTGCTTCCCAGGCTGCACCATGGGGAAGCAGCAACTACAGCAACCAGCTCTTGCCCAAGCTGCAGTTTCAGTAGAGCCTTTTGGGTCAAGAAGTTGAAATTGAGTGGGTTTTCTCTCCTCTAATTCCTATGAAGTGTACTGATGGATACTTTCTGCACATCAGTGACTTGGGCAGTGTTGGTTTCCAGAGGCCTGAAACATCTTTTGTTAAACACTATTTGATGGTTTATATTCCCTCTTTCACTTTTACCTAGGTATGAAATCAGCCACTTTCAGAATGCTTGAAAATCCTGCAGGCAAAAAAAAAAAAAAAAAATTCCCTCCTAGCTCTAACTAAAAGCATTTATTAGGAAAACAACCCACCTTTTTCTAGAAATGAAGTCTATTTCTGCATCTTGATCAATTGCAGGGAAAAACATGAACCACTTCCAGTTCAGAGATCTGTTTTCCCTTACTTCATAGTACTTGAATGAATACTTCTAACATAAAAATGTGCCCTTGGCTTTTCCTTTCAGATGAGGAAAATAAACAACTAAAAAACAATGCTGGCTCACTGTGTGTGTTTGTAATGACAGCTAAAACCCATATGAAAACCATAAATCTTGAGCTATAAATCCAATAAAAGAGAAAGTGAGACAGAATGAGCCATCTAAGGCTCATCTTGAACTTAATCAGGGTGAACAATATTTTCCTTAGTAATGGTAACTATTTTCCAGTCAATGGAATGGTATTATTTGAGGTTGTATGCTTGATAGCTGGCTGGAATGAGTTAGACTGGTGCAAACTCCCCAGATGACAGCTTTGCACAGGAGTTCAGACTGATAAACAGAGAACAAAACCAAGAGAGAGGATGATGGATTAAAAACAGAGTCCTAGGGCTACACAATTTCATTGATAACAAGGAGTCTCAGGGGCTTTGTCCAAAGGCATCAATCAGCTGCAGCTGGTTTGAAAATGCTCCAGAGGAGGCCACAGAGATGATCCAAGGGCCGCAGCACCTCTGCTGTGTGGACAGGCTGAGGGACCTGAGGGTGTTCAGCCTGGATAAGAAACGGCTCCAAGGGGACTTCAGAGCTTCCTGCCAGTACCTGAAGGGATCCTGCAGGAAGGCTGCAGAGGGACTTTTCATCAGGGTGTCTAGAGACAGGCCAAGGGGCAATGGTTTGAAGCTGAGGCAGAGCAGGCTTAGACTGGAGCTGGGGAAGTAGTTCTTCAATACCAGGTATTGGTATTGGAAGGTAGCTCTAAAGTCCCCCTAGAGTCTTCTCCAGACTGAACATCCCCAGCTCCCTCAGCCTGTCCTCATAGCAGAGGTGCTCCACCCCTGGATCCTCTTCGTGGCCTCCTCTGGACTCCCATCATTTTTGCCAAGTGAAGCAGCTTTCAGTCACAGCAGACATTTGTTATTTAGCATCACTACCAGTGAAACACTTTGGCAGCTCCTTTGCTCTGCTATTTACATGGCTCTGATGCTTTGCACATTGCTGCAAACCTCATTGCACTCCAATTAGAAGCTAAGGATTTTGAAGTCACTCAGAGGCATCTCCATGCAGAGAGCATGGTTGGTGTAACCAGCTTCACAGAGACAGTGACTGTACCCATGAAATAACTGCTGCTCAGATAGTACTTTATGATACTTCAGAACTGAGTCCTCCCTTTCTTTATACTGTTTATATTTGTGCAACTGTGTGGAAGAAAGAATGGTTGAATTACTGCTGCTTCACTCAGCAGCTCTCTCTGTTGCCCTCTGTGCCTTCCTGACAATGTGAGCAGGTCAAACATTCAACCTCACAGTTCAGAGATCAGCTGAGACTTGCCCTCATTTGACCCACAGAAACAATAGGATGACCTCGTATCCAGTATCTTTGCTCTAACCAGCCCAGCTACCATGGCAATTAACTTGGCAAGGTTTAAAGCCAGTCTGAAAGTTGCTCAGTGTCTGAGGAATGTGAATAGCAGAACAGCTGGTTTCAAGAATCTCGCACTTTGTGTTTCTTATACTAAGAATTTTGCTAATTACTCCTCTATTGTTTGTTCTCTCCTATGACATAAGATCTAAACAGATCTACTGACTTCAGAAACGTGTTTTCCTTGCAAAGGGAGTAAGTCCTTACTTAAAGCCAGTATTTACTTAGTATGTCTAAAAAAGTTCTGCTTTGTTTTCTGCATAAGGGTTTCATTTGGTTTCTCGAGTTGCTACTAACACATGGTTTGAGCAGGGGTTTGGACCAGATGGCCTCCAAAGTCCGTTCTAACCTAAATGATTCCATAAGTTTCTTCAGTTGTTGAAGCAGAAGCTGCTTTAGGTTCTTTCCTGCTCAGTACAGGACTGGCCGTGAAGGAATCAGTTTCAGCAGCTGAACTGCACTAGGCCTGGCTTGGTTTTCCAGCTCAGTTCTAGCCTGAGCAAAACACAGCAGTGCTTTGTAAATCCTGTATCTCAACACTTTCAACTCCATGCTTCCAACCTGAGCCTTTCCTATGTTAAGGAAGTGCTTCTTTCACCAGAGCAAGACACTCCTTCAGTCTAGATCAGTGCCCTTCACTTCAAAGGGAAAAGGATTTAAACCCTGCATTAGCTTTTGTCTTTGTAAAGGAGATCGACATGGAGTTTCAAGCCCAGGATGGTACTTTCAGTCACTAGTGAGAAGAAGTCTGATCCATGGCCACTCCAATGAGTTATGATGTGAAGATTCCATAAATCAGAAGGAAAGCCTACCAGTATGCAGGGAGCTAGGAAGGCTGTTTCCAACTCTAGCAGGTCATGAAAGCCTGACACTGGAAACCACTGCAGTCATTTACAGTGCACACTGCGATCCTGTGTTAAACACACAGAAGCAGCTCCAGCAATAACAACCCAGCCAGCAGTAAATGTCAGAGCTGTAGCTGCCATGCAGCACTGCTCAATGTGTGCATTATGACATTATTTACTTACAGGACTGCACGATATTATTTCCACAGGACTCCTGCCTCCAAGTTCACCTCATGATCATTTAGTGTTCAAGCTCTAGTCCAAAGAAATTAGATCTCCCCAGGACTCAGCACCAGTCCAGCAGCCTTACAGCCTTATTTTCCTACAGTCCACTTCCTGTGATATCCATTTCCCTCCTTACAGATGGATGCTTGGAGTCTCAGTCTTGGCCACCAGGATCCTTGTGCTAATGCATTCCTCCTGCAATCACCTCACCACGCCTGCAGAGGAAACAGAAAGCTTTGTGCTTTGCACTGCCCGAACAACGAGCCTGGGAGTGGAGAGTGCTGAGGTTTTACTGCATCCTCTTTTGGTAGCAGTCCCTGACTTAGGTCTACTACAAAAGAGTCCCAGCACACTGCCTTGCTCACTACACACAGGAGGCTTTCAGAGCTGCACCCCCAGAAGCACACTAACCCACTCCTCAGCATTTGCAGACTGGGACAGGTTCATAGAATCATAGAATGGTTTAGGTTGGAAGGGACCTCAAAGATACCTAGTTCTAACCCTCTGCCAGGGGGACACCTCCCACTAGTACAGGTTATTCTTTTTTCTTTTTTTTCATTTTTTTCTCTTGAGAGAGTCTTAATTTATTCAAGATGCCGTCCCACATCAACAACAAAGAACACAGGCTGGACACCTCGGTCCCCCCTGCCAAATTTGATGTTGCCATTTCAAGCCATTAAAATTTCCCACAGAAGAGGTAAGCAGAATATTTTGATATAGCCAGAATGATGTCTTTTTCCTAATTCTGTTCTTGGAAATAGCAATTTTGACTGCAATTTTCCAGAAAGATTCATCCCGAGGCAGATCCTCAGTATGCAAAATTGAAGCCAAATAGTTGAAGTTTGGCAAAGTTCTAAGCAATAGAGAAAGGAGTTTGTAATGGAACTTCTGGGCAGATTTAATAGGTGGTGCCACCAGTCTAATCTACAGCACATACAAAAGGGAGTTAATATTTTATGGCTTTTCTGGAAATTGCTTTTTTTTTTTTTTCTCCCTGCTAGAAATAGCTTGGTAAAATTTTTCTGGATTTGCTGTTTTCATAAACACTCAAATGATTGCTGAATTCCACTAACACCATCATTGGGAGTGTGAGTTTCATCAGGGAAGAGGGACAAGGATGTCTTACAGGAATGAGCAGGTGAGGGACAGGGCATGTGCAACTGCACTGTTCACAAGACTGTGCACAGTTGTGTGCTGTGGCAAACACTCCAGTAACAGAAAAAATCACTTTGGATGCAATTCCAGAAGCAGTAAATGTTCTAAAATTAGTGCCAGAGGCAGTTGGACTAGAAATAGCACTGAATGGTGTTTGTATTCATATGAAGATCATAGACTTATGGAATGGCTCAGGTTGGTAGGGACCTCAGAGCTCATCTGCTCCAACTTCCCCACCATGGGCAGGGACACCTCTCAACTGGACTCAGCTGCTCAAGGCCTCATCCAGCCTGGCCTTCAACACCCCCAGGCAGGAGGCAGTCACAGCCTCCCTGGGCAGCCTGTGCCAGAGTCTCACCACCCTCCTACCAAAGAACTTCTTCCTCAGCTCCAGTCTAAGCCTGCTCTGCCTCAGCTTCAAACCATTGCCCCTTGTCCTGTCTCTAGACACCCTGATGAAAAGGCCCTCTGCAGCCTTCCTGCAGGATCCTTTCAGGTACTGACAGGCAGCTGTAAGGTCCCCCCTTGAGCCTTCCCTTCCCCAGGCTGAATACGCACAGCTCCTCAGCCTGTCCTCACAGCACCAGCTCTGTGTCCTTCTGCTGGGGACACCAGCACTGGAGGTAGGATTGAAGGTGAGGTCTAAGCAGAGCAGAGTCAAGGGGCAGAATCCCCTCTCTTGCCCTGCTGCCCATACTCCTCTGGATGCACCATGCATGATCTTACTTCTGACCCACTCCTAAGCCCCAGCTGGCTGGCACAAATACACAACCCAGAGTGCCTGGCACTGGATGTGCCAGGTGCCAGCGGCTGTCTCACCGCACAGGTACACCACAACTCTCCCTCAGAGAGCACTAAAAGCACTGAAAGAGCTTCCTAACAGTATGGGAGAAAACTACAGCTGAGGCAAGCTCCCATTCTGTAGTAAATCAACCAGTTCAGTCCTGCAGAGTGGCAAAAATTATATCCTCCTAATAATTACAGCACTAAACATTTCCTGCTCTGCGCAAGAAGGTGAATATTCAGAGCAGGTTTTGTAACCTGGCAGGTGTTTGGGTGCACCACAACTCCCTGCCACAAAAGCTTTACTTCACCTTCAGGGAGACCAAACCCCCAGATTAACAGCAATGGGAAATGGGTGGTATTTGCACTGCACATGGCGGTGGCACAGCTGGCACAGCCAGGTGCCTCCAAGCACCCAGTGCTGCCAGCTTCTCCTGGTCCAGCACAGCACCTTGCTGGTCACACAGGCTGTGAGTTGTGGTCTTGTGGGTTCTGTCTAGGCCAGAGAGTCACAGAGCAGGGTTTACATTGTGTCTGGATTGTGTCTGCTTTTTACTGCCCTTGCGGTAGAAGGATCTGATCTCTCTCCATTAATTCAATGATTAATTACATTAAACAGAAGTAATAGAAACTGATTTTGACTAAGCACTTTACAGTTCATACAAACTAATTAGGACGGTGCAAGGCAAGACAACTGCAGGTAGGAAAGCTAAAGGAGTGAGCTGTAAAGGCCTTTCCATGCAAGGAGAGTAAGTGTCTTATTGAAAGAGCACATCTGGACCTGGGGCAAGCAGCACTGCATTTCCAACCTGCAGTAGCTGTAGCTGTGCCCTAGAAGCAGAGAAGAGCATTAATTAAAAAGTTTTGGTGCCTTGTCAAGCTTTGTGGCCTCAGCTGTGCTGCTGTCAGTTGCACATCCTGCACACAAAATTCCTGCTAACTGGCATTCTTATAGGCACAGTGAAGTGGTTCAGTATGGAGGTTCTCTTCTGAGCCCGGTGAGAGCTGCTAGTTTGTGCAAACCTCAAAAGCTGACCTACGTCTAGGGCTACACAGGGAGCACCAGGGGCTGGCTGTGATAGTTGCTGTGGGGGCATAGAAATAGGACCAGAAGAGCTGAGCAGTTCCCAAAGCCCAGCATCAGGCAGAACTCCTCTCCTTTGGGAAGGCTGCTGTGCAGCAGCACATTCTCATAGCCAGCAGCAGGAGGAAGCAAGCTGTCTTCTGCCCTGTCTATTAAACAGATTACTCCTCAATGATTTCTTTTTTTAAGTATCTAAAACTAGCATCCATCTTGTTTAACACAGATAGCCCTCCTGGGAACCAGGGAAGCTTGCTCATTAATGAAAAACTGATTGCGTTGTCACAATTAATGAGAGCCTAATGAAAGGGCTGTTTGTGTTGGAGCTAAGTTTGCAGCTCCACAGAAGTCTGTCAAAGCAAAGTCCCTGAGCCACCATGAACTTTTGGCAGTTGTGTGCTGCCTCAGAAGTGCTGGACACGACGAACCAGGCCTCACGGTGCCGTTTGCTAATATTTGCATAAGCAATGACAAATGAGCTACATCTGAATATAGTGAGTGCCTGTCTGGGGAGCTGAGAAGGAGAGTGGGCATGGAGGAAGAGGAAACTTGCAGTTGGATTTTCTGCCTCAGGTTGGTGTAATGGAAAATGTTATTCCCCAGTCACCTTCTTGACTCCTGTTTATTACACAATGTCCTCTTGCTTTCCAGTTCAGCTCATGCAGGCTTTCATGTTTCTGTTGAACAATTTCTTACATACTGGGGGCCAACAAATCAGATCTGCCTTTTCTAACACGTAGCCAAGTGTAGGCCAGACACTCAGCTGGACAAAACCACAGCTCTCAGAAGAGCCAGCATCCTGAAAATCACACTTCCTCTGTCCACCTACTCCTTAGGAAACTGCCACAACATCTTCAGCCACAGTCATCTCCTCTTAATTTTCTACCGATGAAACAGAAGAAGTCCTTTTCCCCAGGTTCTGTCCCTGAACAGTGGAATTCTCACAGACATCCAGTTGCTGATATTTGATCACTGTGATCTTTTCTCAAGCTGCATTATTCCTGGCTAAAACTGAATCCATTTTCCCCATGCAGCTGAAGGCATTCAATACTTCTGAGGAGTGTATTCAGAAGCAGTAGCGGGGAGAAGGGCTTCAGGATCTGGACAGACACTGCACAACAGTCTGCAGCACTGAAGCCTTTCAGACTGCAAGCTGATAGCCACAGTCCTTTCCTGAGAGTTCAAAGAGGCCTGACAGCTGTGACTTCTCTGCAACTACCTGAAGGGAGGCTGTAGCCAGGTGGGGGTTGTCTCTTCTCCCCAGGCAACCAGTGACAGAACAAGAGGACACAGTCTCAAGCTGTGACAGGGCAGGTTTAGGCTGGATGTTAGGAAGAAGTTCTTCCGAGAAAGAGCAGAGTGAGGCTCAGGAGAGCAGAACTCTGCACGGGAGAGGCCAGCAGACTCAGGCTCTTCTGTTGCTGCTCCAGAGCTCTCCCCTGGAGCCAGCCACTGCCCCTTGCCCATCTCCTGCCTTGCCATAGCCCAGCTGTCCTGCTTGCTGTGCCTCTCCTGTGAACTGATGCAGCCTCCACCCGGAGCTCTCCTTTACTTGGCTCTCTGCTGCTTTGCCAATCCAAACTTTGTGACAGGCTTCCCCAGTCTTTCCTGCTGCTCCCAGGGCTTAGCAGTCTGTGAATGCTTGGCTGTGCAACAACTGACTTGGCCTGAATCACACGGATAGGTTGACTTGACAAATAAATAACAGGTGTACTATTCACTGTCTTCTACCTCTTTTTCTCTGCCAAATGGCTCTCCTTAGGTGCTGTAAGAGACTCTGAGCTCTTCATCAACAATCCATGTCCCTTAGCCTTTCTTTTGCTCAAACAGTCAGATTATTAAGGTGCTAAAAGTTGTCTTGAACAGGAGGCAACTGGGACCATGCAGCAGCAATTTGCTATCCATTGCAAAAAAAAAAACAAAACCAAAAACCCCAAAAAACCCAACTCCCACAGCCTCATTTCCAGGTGAAAATTGCCCTGCAAGGCTGCCTCAGGGGTGCCATCCACAGGGCCTTCAGCTGGTGTCTGTCCTGCGTTCTCTAGGTGGGCTCAATTCTTTGCCAAGGTGTGAGAAGGCTCTTCTCTAGCTCTTTGCTCTCTTCTGTGCTTTGAAAGGGAGTTTCTGATCTCTGCCTTGTTCTGTATTGATTGTGCTTCCCTACAACATGGCTTTCTTCCCAGTGATGCTTGACTTCAATCTATCATGTACAACCACTACAATTCATCAACTTGCAATAAGAAATGTGTCAGTTTTCTGTTCTCCAAAACTTTTTTGTGGAGACTAAGTTCATGGTTCTGTGGAGAAGAGGCAAAAGAGAGGTAGGTAGTTACTGCCTCTCTTCTCCAGGTGTCTCATTGATCCATACTTTGTTAACCATGTGTTCAGCTTGCATTGAGCTCTGACATCTGCTGCTGCTTAGACCAGAAGCACAGCTTGTGTGCCTAATCCATGTAGCTATATCAGTTTGTCCTGTAAATGATAGTATCACTACCTATAAATCATGTTTTTCTTAAGTACTTGGCCTACAATAGCTACACCAACAGTGCCTGCAAACAGATACTACCATTAGATCCTCTACACAGAGCACAGCAAACCAAAAATACCACACCCATACTGCTAGGATGAAAACTCAACTCATCATTTAACACAATCACATGTAGCAACTTCAGTTGTAATGAAGAGTGCAAAGTAATAAACCAGCTTCACTGCAGAGAGGGTTAGGTGCAGGAGTCACCTCCAAAAGTGGAGCACCACAGCAGTGACAGGAATAGATGTGCCACTGCCTCACCACCATGCCAGATCTGAGACATGCTGAATCTTCTGCCATTGATACAGAACTACCATTCTAGCAGACATGGCTAGGTACCAAAGGCAGCTCCTTAGTCAGCAGAACAGTTCTCTGTCTGCACTTGGCATCTCAGCTGCTTAGCTCCCAGACAGAAATAGTATCTGACTACACTAAGTTTCTGCAGAAGCTGCAGAGCTGGTGCAGAGAGAAGACAATGAAATGAGAGTGCCTTTCTTGTTGGTCTACGTTGGACTAAAAGGAATAGGATGGCACAGCAGTCACCTCAAGTGCCTTGTCTTTGTCACCATTTAGTGATGGCTTTGATCCACAGAGAAGAGATCCAATAGCGGAAGGGATCCTGCAGGAAGGCTGCAGAGCCAATTTTCATCAGGGGACAAGGGGCAATAGCCTGAAGCTGAGGCAGAGCAGGGTTAGACTGGAGCTGAGGAAGAAATTCTTCAGTAGGAGGGTGGTGAGACTCTGGCACAGGCTGCCCAGGGAGGCTGTGGCTGTCTCCTGCCTGGGGGTGTTTAAGGCCAGGCTGAATGAGGCTTTGAGCAGCTGAGTCTAGTTGAGAGGTGTCCCTGGCCATGGTGGGGAGGTTGGAGCAGATGATCTCTCTAAGGGCCCTTCCAACCTGAGCCATTCTAGGATCTGAAGGTAGACTTTCAAGGCAGAAAGGTACCCTTGGACTAAGGTTAACTTAGTCCAACTGCTGTGAAGACTCAGGCCAGACTATGTAGAGATGCTGCCTCACAGTGCTGTCCTTAGGTAGAACCATGTCACAGGAAGAGATGACCTGAAGCATTCTGGCTGCATTTGCTGCAGTGGCAGTGACATGGCAGAGTTTAAGAACTGGGGGAGAACAGCAAGTAGCAGAATACTGACCCTAGGCTCAAAGGATCAGATTTCAGCTTGTTCAGGGTTCCCTGAAGAGCAAATGGCCCTAGACAAGCTGTCTTTGAAAGCCAGCCTCCTGACATCACAAGAGCAATGGGTGCTTCTGTATGAGAAACCTGGTAGGTATGTTGGCAGTGAGTGAACATTCAGACAAGTGGGGGGACCCTTCACTGAGCTCTGCTTTGGCTGTCTGCAAGGTGGATGGTTCTAGCAAGGCTTTATGGACAGGCAGGTTCCCATACTTGCTCTTTAGAGAGACACAGACTGGATGCCAGGCAGCCTGGATGGCAAACTGAGCAGGAGTCAGCAGCAGACCAACAGCATCCTGGGCAGTATTAGCCAGAGTGTAACATTCAGTAATCACTGGTCTCTGTCTGGCACCTGTGGAATTGTGTTCAGAGCTATAGCCAGCTGAGATCTTCCTTGTGTGTACTAAAGAAAGTCCAGCAGAACACCACCAAGATTAGCAGGGATCTGGGAAGTAAAGAGAAAAGAGAAACAACTTCTGTTCAGCTTGGAGAAGAGACCAAAGGGCAATATAATGGTCTTGACTTGCAGCAGGGTGGAGGGGCCTTGTTAGAATCAGACCTCTAAGCCTTCTAATATTGCAGTCTCTGAGAAACTGTACAGGATGTGCCATAGCCCCTGGCATCCTAAACCCAAATAACTAAACCAAGCTCACTACATTGTAGCCTGGGTAGATGGGTTCATACCAAGTGCTGTAGATGCACCCCTGTACTGTGATTTCAGCACTAGCACCACTGCTGGGACTGCTGACCCTGCGTGCCATAGCAGCCAGAGTGTACAGAGCCACGGTGAGGAACGCAGCAGGAAGGGAACAACTTGAGGCTTAAAAACACAACTTGAGGGTGGCTTCTGTTTGTTACTAAATTGCTGTGGTTCTATCTGTGGCTTATTTTCTGGGTTTTTGGTTACAGGATGTGCTTGCTGCACAGTCTTAGAAAGCAAAAGTGAGCCTGCAGTTATCTTTAGAATATGAAACATAAACCACAAAACCAAATTCTGGGAGTTTCAGCCATCATGGGTAGAGTCTAGAGACAGAACTAGATTCAAGGGCGTGCCTCAAGGAGTACAGGACAGCCCAGTTTAAGCCAGTGGCAAAATGAGATCCTGGCTGAGTGGTGGTCAGTTAATTGTTGCCTGTGGGGGATAGGAGGAGTTTGTGTTTTGATCCAGGGCTGCTACCAAACACTTCTGTTTTAAAGACAGTTTCCTCCACTGCTGTATCTTTAGATGAGAAGATGACAGCAAGGAGTAGCTAAAGAAAAACATCACTTATGGAGATGTTGCAAAATTAAAACATCTTGATTTCTTGTTAAGTGTTTTGTCTTACTCACTGAATGCCTGGAAACGTGAGTTAATTCCTCTTCTGTGAGAGTGCCTAACAGACAGACCAGAATGCTCTAGCAAAATAGCTTTAAAAATAGCTTTTTGTTTTGGCTTGCACTAAAAACTGCTCTGAGTAGACTCCTGGCTGGGTGCCATTCAGACATGTAAAGGCACTGAGACTGTGAAATGAATAATCTTAATAATTTTATCAGCCATTTTATGTTGCAGCACGTTTGAAAACACTGAAGGAGAGGAGATTGATGGCTCTTTTTATCTGCTTCTCTTTAAATAACTGCCAGCATAAGCTAAGGGAAATGAAGGTTGCCTCCTAGAAAGAAAGGAGGCCGCTCCAGCCCTTGGCTCTTCTTTGTGGCCCTCCTCTGGACTCACTCCAACAGCTCTGTGTCCTTCTCATGCTGGGGACACCTCCTTGAAGGTATTGGAAGGCTACTATTAAAAGCTGTGTTATGTGCGGGCTGAACCTGCCCAATTCCCTCAGCCTTCCCCCTCTGGATAAATGGTCCCAGCCTCCAGACATTTTGGTGGCTCTCTGCTGACCTTGTCTTTCTTGGTTTTGAGGCCCACAGCTGGATGCATTGTTCCAGATGCCAGCTAAGAAGCAGTGACTAAAGGAGTACAAGCAAGTCTTGCAGCTAGAGGCCTGTATGCAGGTATCCTGCAGGCAACAAACAGAACAAACTTGCTGCTCACAAAGAATGAGTCCAGGTGAGGGACTGCAGTGCACAGCCAGAGCAGAGGAAGTCCTGCTCGTGCAGGTACCTGTTCTCCTTCTCGGGCTCACCAGAGGGAGTGAACACTTCCACCATCACACTACAGTCACTTTTGGCTTTCCTTGAACACTTCCACCATCACACTACAGTCACTTTTGGCTTTCCTTGAACACTTCCACCATCACACTACAGTCACTTTTGGCTTTCCTTGAACACTTCCACCATCACACTACAGTCACTTTTGGCTTTCCTTTGGTAGAGTACATGAAAACCTTTGGGAAGCTCCACTCTGGAGAGCAGCACTACTGCCCCCAAAGTGGCTCTATTCTAAAGCACTTTCTGGGGGGTTTCACTACTTAAAGCCTTCGTTTTCCAGGCATGCTACAATATGAGCCCTTAGCACAGGAGCTACATGGACTGTACTTTGCTTGGCAAACCTCAGAGCATAAAACTCCTGAACTGTATTTTACACCTCCAGTGCTCAAGCCTTGGCAGACAGCTTACAGTCGGGAGATCTGAAGGCAGGTAACATTTCTGGCACTGGACTGGAGTGTTTAAAGCTGAGGTCCAGCAGCAGGCTGGGACATGGTTTCAGAAGGATGACTTTGTTGTTCTTTCTCACAATGCCCCACAGAGCTCATGCCAACACATATAGAGACAAATTCTGCTGTCGAGCCATACTCAAGTAAATCCAGAAGTACTTCAATGAACCTCACTGAATTGCACTGCTTTTCTGTTTATGTTCAGAAGAAAAATGCTCCTTAATTTATAAGGGAGGCTGGTCACAAGGTGTTATGCACACAGAGGTGCTCAGAGCCTAGAGATTTATCAAGGTAGGTTCTGCAGGGTGCTGTGAGAGTTCCTGGGTGAGGGCCTAGGCTGCAGATTGCCAGGCTGCCATCTGTGAGGTAAGGCAGAAGCTCTGCCAGCCTTCCCTTAGCATGACGGTCACAGCGGGAGCCTTCCCGTGATGGGGCTGACACAGGAGGGCTTGCCTGGGAGCATCCTCAGAGGCTGCAGACAGGAATTTAGTGTGCATCAACTTCTCTTGCCACAGCTACTGAGGCCTGGGTTTTCTCCTCTGGAGACAAACCACCTCCATCCAGAGGGCTGAATTTCTGTGTCTAATTCTCCCATGAAAGGGTTTGTGACTCTGAGCTGCACATAGGTTATAGGTAGAGCTGCGTGCAGCTCTACAGGTGTAAAATGATGTGGCAGAAGCAGTGCTGATGAATTCATCACCCAGGCAAGGGAATTGCTCTATATTTTAGGAAGGATGAAAGACATTTGACTCAGCTGAATGTTGCTGCCTTCCCTGCCTGTCTTTGTTCTGTTCCCTGGCCAGATCTGGCCCAGTGGTCCCCAGTAAACTTCCACACTGTCTCACACCCAGCACTCATGACCCTAGATGAACTCCTGTGATGATTTACAAGTGCTAGGTGCTCCTTGCTGTCTTCACCTATTGCTTCTCATTCCTCCCTACTCCTAAGGAGTTTGTTTCACACTGATCACCCTCACCCCAAGGTGTGCCACACTGTCTTTACCCTACTTCTGACCACAGACAGCACGCCACAGAGCCTAGGCCAACCCGTAACTGCAGGCCTCTTCTGAGCACGCTTTAGGCAATCTGGGTGCAATCTTCTTAGCAGGGCCTGTTTTGATAGGACAAGAGATGATGGTTTTAAACTAAAAGGGGGCCAGGTTTAGACTATACCTAAGGAGGAAATGGGTTACAATGAAGGTGGTGAAATACTGGAAAAGAGAGGTGGTAGGAGCCCCGCCCCTGGAAACAGTCTAGGCCAGGCTGGATGGGGCTCTGAGCAACCCAATGAGCCAAAGCTGTCTCTGCTGACTGCAGGCCAGTTGGCCTAGGTGAGCTTTAGAGGTCCCTTCCAACTCAAAGCTTTCTAATATACTCTCACAATGACTGTCAGAGTCTCAGATCAGCAGAAGAGGACAGCTGGGAATCATGGGCAGGGGAGCAAACAGAGGTGCCAGGAAGCAGCACATTGCTGGCTCATCCTCTTCAGAGGCACTTTGCACTGAATCCACTTTGTCCCAGATACCATTCACAGAGTTGCAAAAACCTGGGTAGCAAACACTGGAATTCTTTGCCCAAGGGCATCCAAGCCCACACTATCTCTGTGGTGCACTGATCACCAGGCAGCAGGCTGGGCTGGGCTGGGCTGGGGAAAGCGAGGACTCTCCCAAAGCACCAAGGCACTTGTGCTTGTAGCAGCCAAGAACCAAGAAGCACATGTGCCTGCAGCGAAGCGCACGCGCCTGCAGCGAAGGGCACGCGCCTGCAGCGAAGCGCACGCGCCTGCAGCGAAGGGCACGCGCCTGCAGCGAAGCGCACGCGCCTGCAGTGAAGCGCACGCGCCTGCAGCGAAGGGCACGCGCCTGCAGCGAAGGGCACGTGCCTGCAGCGAAGCGCACGCGCCTGCAGCGAAGGGCACACCTTCTGTTTGAACTCTGGCCTAAGAGAGGTCCATCTCGGACAGTCACCATTCAAACCTCTGCCTGCAGGCACAGCTGAGCTCATCTAAACCACTCCTGCAAACAAAACACCTCCCAGACAGGTGGTTCATCTCCCTGCTCTGGCTCAATCAGGTTAGGACCTGTTTGGAGGTGCAGTGTCCTGCCCCATTCCTCGTGCCAGCTCTGACTTCCTGGTGAGCCGTTTTGGCTCATGAAACCAGCACAAAAGTTCATTCTTCTGCTGGGTAAGTTTTGTGTCAATTCAGAAACTGAATTCAGTTTTCACTGGGGATCCAGTGGAAGGCAGAACTGGCAGAAGTGAGAAGGTGTCCTGTGCAGTTGGGCAGAGAGGAAGGAGTGGTGGAGTAAAGGGAATAGGGAATTTGATGCTTTGGAATAATCACAGCCTTCAGGAGAAGGCTGCACTCAGCTGGATGCTTACATGGAAAGGTTTTATGTACGTCAGACAGCGCAGTGCAGTCTTGCGGAGTGCAAGCCATGGGAGGTATCATTGAGCAGCTACAAAACAGTCAGACCAGAATTGGCAACAAAAAAAACTTACAGGAAGATCCAATGCAGTCATTTCAGTAGTGTCATGACTCAGATCAAAGAAAAAACTAAATAACTTCAGTTTGTATGTAGCCCACCTCTCCAGCCTTCTTCATCCCACCCTGAGGGGAGACAAAACTAAGGAAGAAAACCCAACCTGTTCCCGATGAAACAGAATAACCTCTCAACAGCAGCAGCTCCGTGCAGTTGTGTTGGCTAGCTGGCAGTAACCCTATGAATTAGATAAGGGTACACCTACACCATTAAAGCCTCTATTCAGAGCAAAAGAATGCAGTGGGGAGCTGCTGTCTGCAGCCAAGAAGCTCACGTGGAAAGCTTTTGAACCCTAGAGCCCTGTGTCACAAGTGGTATCTGCAAACTGCAGCTGATGAGCGTCTTGGTGAGGTGTCCCAAAGATTCCTGCACACAGCAGCAAGGAGAGCTGGAGCTGAGGTGGGAAGCCATCCCACAGAGGAGAAACCCTTTTGAGGGCAATCAACAGGGCTTGTCTTAAATAACCTCATTCTTTTTTTCTTACCCCGTTGTCAGGGCTGCTAGAAACCTGAGCTCAGCCTGCTGCTGGAGCTACAAAAGGTCTTGCAGAATTCAGCAGAGACTTAGGGTTATACTTTGGGCATGGCTGCCACACAAAGCCCTGCTGAAGGTAGTTACAAACCTGTGACAGTCCAGCAGAAGTGGTGCCAAAGGAAAGGGCTGTACATGGCCAGCAGTCAGTGCAGTTCTCCTTTAGGAATCCGGAAGTGAGTAGGCTCTGCAGGAGTTGCTAAGCAGCCTTCCTAGTCTTACAGGAGAATGCTGCCAGTCTGCCTGTGCCTGCACAGAGTCCTAGGCAGCATCTTTGACTCAGATCTCAATCAAGATCTATCAGTGTCTAAATATTACACAGGTTCTTGCAAAAAATCTCAAAGCCTTCAACATTTCCATCATTATCCTTATTTTCTGTCTGGATCAAGTCAAGAGGAGGCCACAAAGATGATCCAAGGGCTGGAGCACCTCTGCTATGAGGACAGGCTGAGGGAGCTGGGGGTTTCAGCCTGGAGAAGAGAAGGCTCCAGGGGGACCTCAGAGTTGCCTTCCACTACCTGAAGGGATCCTTTGGGAAGGCTGCAGAGGGACTTTTCATCAGGGTGTCTAGAGACAGGACAAGGGAGAATGGTTCGAAGCTGAGGCAGAGCAGGGATAGACTGGCGCTGAGGAAGAATTTCTTCAGTCCAAGGGTGGTGAGACTCTGGCACAGGCTGCAGAGGGAGGCTGTGGCAGCTTCCTGCCTGGGGGGGTTGAAGGCCAGGTTGGATGAGGCCTTGAGCAGCTGAGTCTAGCTGAGAGGTGTCCCTGGCCATGGTTGGGAGGTTGGAGGAGATGAGCTCTGAGGTCTCTTCCAACCTGAGCCATTCTATGGTTCTATGTCCATCCTAAGTCCTGTGTCAGCCTTGTGCAGTTATCTTAGATGGTGGAAGGCATCCTACATGACACCAGACACCTTCATTTAGGCAAGTGCATCCCTCTCCTATTGCCTCATTTCCTTGTATTGCCTTTCCTGCTTTCATCCAGCATTGTAACACGCTGCATTTGGGAGGGCATGGAAGGCGGCAGCAGCTCTTCAGATGCCCTCGGGGTCCTCTGCAATAATGCACACAAAAAAGGGTGTGATGAAGGCTGCTAATTAAAGTGCTTTTGTGGCTGTAATCAGCTGCCCTTCTGTGGATACTTCTTCAAGTATCTTCAAGGGAACAGAGGCAGAATCTACACATCTCCGGTTTTGTGCCTAAGTATGCAGCTGGAGCACACCACAGGTCACACTAGCACAGTCTTATGTGACTGTACAGTGTGACAGGAATGGTTATTAGGAATTTAGCTCCAGGCTGTGCTCCTCTTGTGTGCATCCTCATCCTGATCCCTTCTGCACAGTATCACAACTAAGCTGCTCACTGGCAGGAAAGGTCAGCAGCCTGGGTTGACTTAAACAAGTGCTCACAGGGCACAGCCTCCAAAGGTGGATTAAGAATTTAAACCTGACTTTTAAGAGTTAAAATAATTCAGCCACGATTCTGTTAAGAAATACAGAAGCTTCACCCTGCAAGCAAAGACCCTGCAAAGGCACAGCAACAGCAGTGTGCTTGGGCAGGGTTTCATCTCCGTGGTAATCAAACCCCCTTTGAAGCCTAATTGTCATCTGTTTGATGTAGGCATTGATTCTGTTGAAACTGGGTGTCCAGCCAGTGCAAACAGTCCAATAATCCTGAGCCTTTCTTAGGCTCCATGAGGATTTTAATGGCTTTTTCCACATCTCTTGCTGGCAATATCATACCTGCACAGAAGCTGAGTTGTGCTCTTTGTGTCGGTTTTGTTCCTAATTTACAGGCCAGCTCTCTAATTGCACCCTTAAGAACACACAGTGCATTCAGAACCTGTGCTAACAGAAGACGCATTTGAGAAGCTGTTAATGTAGGCTGCCCTGTGGAACACAGCACAGTGCTTAGCATGCAGAGCTCTTAAATAACAAAAGTAATCAGAATATTTGCAGCTCTCTCATACACATTGGTATAATTGGAAGGCAAAGACCATTAGAGGATGCCTCTCAGTCTCAGGTAGAACAAGGTTCTTTTACTTCCTTTCTCTCCAAGTATTCAGGGGGTTGCCTCACTACTACTTCGTTCATCTCACATCTTTCCTCAAGAGAACATATTAGTGGAGTTTTCCTGAAGGTCAGCTAAAGAGACTGTGACACAAATTTCCAATATAGCAGCCTGCCAGTACCTAAAGGGGGCTGCAAGCAGCCTACAGAGGAACTGTTTGCAAAGGCCTGCAGGGACAGGACGAAGGCAGTGGTTTGAAATAAGAGCAGAGCAGATTGAGATTGGATGTGAGGAACAAGTTCTACACAAGGAGGGTGCTGCAACACTGCAACAGGTTGCCCAGGGAAGTAGTTGAGGCTCCATCCCTGGAGACATCCAAGGTGAGGTTGGACAAGGATGTGAGCAGCCTGCTCCAGTGGAGGACGTCCCGGCTGAGTGCAGGGGGTTGGACTGGATGAGCTTTGGAGGTCCCCTCTAACCCAAACCATTCTGTCATTCTGTGTTGTTACCATCAAAATGTATGACACCTCACAGCCCTCAGCCTTGGCTGCTGCTGCTCTTCGAGACCACACAAAAGCTTCCCACATAGGAACAAATGTCAATAGCCAAACATGGATTTAACACCAAATACCAATATCAGAAACTGCAGTTAGCATAATGGAAGTTAGGATTTTTGCTGACGTCTAGTGGCTGCAAACCCAGAAGCCTGGGGCTGTGGAAACCATCTGCCAAGGATCAGCCAGAGGATGGCAGCTGAGGCTGCATTCCTATGCTTTGCCACCCATGTCTTGGTGACTCTTTGCCTTTGAATAATGACAACCACCAGATATAACTGGAGAGCAGCCTACGGCAAACCTGTTTTGAAACTCTCCTGAACTCTGCAGGGGAGATTTGAACGCAAACTGTGGTTGAAGCCACATCTGCTTAGCAGAAACTGTTGAAAGGAACAGGCTTTCTGTTTGAAAAAAACTATTTTGGAGTTCTCTGTGAGCTACCAGTGACCTTCTCAAATAATCTTCGTATCAGTTTAAAGTACATCTGAGCTCCTGCCACAGAAGCTGGAAAGGTCAGATATGGGACAGCTCTCCAGTGGTGGGCACATTTTGTTACCAAAGAAATGGTTCTCCAAAAGCTTGCAAGAGCAGCTCTGAGCCCATCAGGTACAGCTGAGAGTTGGCAGGTTTGGGTCACTCCTGCTTTTGAGACTCAACAGCTAGCTTGGCTGCTTCACCACTGCACCCTGTGACCCAGGCAGCACCTAGCCCAGCCAGACTAGAGTGACTTTTTAATTACCTCTGCTAAAACTCCTGCAATGATAAAAGTTCTCCAGTAAACCCAGGAAAACACTCCTAAAGGTGCTATCAGCTCCTGTCTTCAGCAGACACATCCTCAGTGTGCCGCACAGGAAGAAGGACCAGAGGATCTTAAAGGGCTTTGCTAAGTGGAACCATTCTATGATCCCATGCCACACTGGTGCCTTTCTGAGCATCTGAGGAAAACAAGCCAGGGCTCCAGTCTATAGGAATGATTTTTCTCCAGTCACTTTGAACTAATTGCTTAAATTCAAGTGGAATTTATTATGGAAGAAAGCCCTCCAAAAGCACTTGAACTGTGTGTGTTTTGTTAGAGCTTATAAGAGAACAGGGAGAAAAAAAAGGGGGCAGGAAGTGAGTCCAATATAAAAATCAGTGGCAGTATTCACCCGCAGAACATAGAACACATAAAAGAGATTAAGATAAGATAATCCACCTTAGGAAATCATGGGTTTGAAAATAACAACTCTAGAACCTGCCTGAACAATTTTAATGCAGATTTTACTTGCACAGGTTTTTTTCTCACACAGGTTTTTTTCTCATATCTTCTGCCTGCAGAAGAATCCTGCTGGAGGAGCTGAATCAGTGTGTCACAAGTGAAGGCATCTCCTCTGCAGAGACTTCTGTGTCATTTCTCATCAAGAGGCACAGTGGAAAAAGCCAGAAGTGTTGAGATTAGCAAAAGAAGGTCCTGGGACTAAGGAAGCTACAAGCCCCCCAGGAGAGTGGGTTCTGTCCCTGCCTCTGCCTGAGGCTTCATAGGATCCTAGAATGGCTGAGGCTGGAGGGGACCTCAGAGCTCATCTCCTCCAACCTCCCCACCATGGCCAGGGACACCTCTCAACTAGACTCAGCTCCTCAAGGCCTCATCCAACCTGGTTTTCAAGACTCCCAGGCAGGAGGCAGCCAGTCTCCCTGGGCAGCCTATTCTAGAGTCTTGCTGCCAAGTAATGTTCCTGTGGAGTGAGGAGTGTGAGGCAGGTGGGAGCAGGTGGCACAGGTGTGCAGAATGGAAGGCACTGAACAGAGGGCTCAGCCTGCACCACTTCCCTTCCTGGATGAGGCACTTCCCCAGGGCTGGCATCCATGGCCCAGAGCCCTGTTTGACTGCTTGACTTGTCAGCACGTCCACTCAGCACATCCTAATGGACAGGGAACTGCTCCTGTTGTCTGGAATGCTGTGATAACTGGTCTGCCTACCCCTGAAGCAGAAGCTGTGTCTCTGGCAGCAGCCCACAGCTATGCTCAGCCATTTCTGAGGAGAGGCAGCAGTCAGCCCTTGCATTAGGTCAGATCTACAGCCACCAGAAGCCTGGCATCTCCATCCCAGCAGCGACATTTCTTCCCCTCTGACTCACTTCTGACCTTCATTTGTTTTGCCCTCCTTTCCTTCCACTTTCTTTGCCTTACCCCAATGTCTTTGCCCAGTCAGTTCCAGGTTCCATGACTGCAGACTTCTTGGCCAGCTGCTACCCAGCCACCGATTCCCTGCTGCAGCATCCTCCAGTTTGGGTTTGCTGTGTCCCTGCAGCTGCTTTCTTCTCTCCCTTCCCAGGGCAGCTGCCCAGCTGTCTCCTTGGCTTCTGTAACACACAGCTTCCACCTCCACACTGTCTGCACCCAGCTGAGAAGAGAAATTAGGTGCAGAAAGAGACGTCCTCTACCTTCTCATGGCCAAATATTTCTCATAAGTATTTGGAAACATAGTGGACATTTTTTGGTAATATTTTAAAACTATTTAGTTTTCAGTAGCCTGAAATTCCTCTCTCTGTGGTTTTGAAGCTTCTTTTTTTTTGCTTTTTTTTTTCCTTTTCCCCAGCTTCTCAATGTATATTTTGGATTTGGGGGATCTGGGAGGAGAAGGGTGTGTTAGCATCTTCCCAGAACACATATTTCAGTCGCTGTGAGCACGCAAGTGAATGGGAGCCAGAAACAAGCAGAAAATCAACGCCACAATCCATGTTGCAGCTCTGAACCAGTGAGGTGCCAATGAAGGAATTCCACGTCTTCTGACCTGCCCAAGGGGGTCTGCCTCTGATTTTCAGTGACAGCTGCTGCCAAGGAACCATACAATCAACCTCCAAATGAATCATAGCATTGCTTTGGCTGGAAAAGCCCTCTGAGATCATCCAGTCCAATCAGCAACCCAACACCACCATGGCCACCAAACCACGTCCCTAAGGACCATGACCATGACCTTTCTTGAATCCCTCCAGGCATGGTGACTCCACCACCTCCCTGGGCAGCCTGTTCCAATCCCTGACCACTCTTGCAGCAAAGAATTTTTTCCTAATCTCCAACCTCACCCTCCCCTGGCACAATTTCAGGCCATTTCTTCTGGTCCAATCATCTGATTCCATCTCCACTGAAGGCACAACCCATGTTTTTTAGAAGCACATTCCAACTTTCTATCAAAGATATTGCCACCAAAAGCACCCAAAAGCCATCTGCTGCATGGTACAATCCAAAGAACAACATTTTAGGAGTTATGTTTGAACGCTAAAACAGGAACAATGAAACCCCAACACCAAGGCAGGATCAGTGCAACCCCAACACCGAGGCAGGAACAACAGGTCCCAGACATCCTGCCGTTAGGTGTTAGCAATCCAGAGCATCGCTGCACCTGCAGTGGCCGAAGTTGGCTACTTCAGCGTCAGGAGCACAGAGCAGGGGAACACATGCAGAACAAGAAATAGCATTTCTTTATCGTAGACATTATTTCCCCCAAATTAGCAGGTCCCATGTTTCTCCAGCTCCTGACTCATGGCAGACAGCCCATCCTTCCACAAAACGTCCAAGCTATAGGAAAAGCAGAGGGTCAGCAGGGACAACTTTGTCCTGGAGCAGCACACCACACTGCTGTAACTGCAAGCACAGGCAATCTTCTGCAGTCCTAATTGCCTCACCTGCTTCTCAGTTAGGCTGGGGGGAGAAGGCTACAAGATGGGACCTGCCCAGTACTGAACAGTATTTCTAGTTGCATGTTTTCTTCCTCCTTTCATCCCTGGTTAACCTGAGAAACTACCGCAATAAAGTTTTGCTGCTGGGTATTCATCTCTAATTGAGTTTCTAACATCACTTCATACATTGCAGACAACATTACAGGAAATGTAAAACATTTCTGCAATATAATCTTTTAAGTGTTCTCCAAAGGGAAATACTTCAAGAGATGTTGGTGGAACATCTGGTCTGTTTGATCTGAGAAATCCTCAGGTGAAGCAACAGGCTGCAGAACATTCCTGGTGTGTCTTGCACCGATTACCTGTTACTGGGCACTCTGAGAAACAGAGCATTGTAAAGAGGGAGCAAAAGATCCTAGAGTGCCTCAGGTTGGAAGGGACCTCAGACCTAGTCTGCTCCAACCTCCCCACCATGGGCAGGGACACCTCTCAACTAGACTCAGCTGCTCAAGGCCTCATCCAACCTGGCCTTCAACACCCCCAGGCAGGAGGCAGCCACAGCCTCCCTGGGCAACCTATTCCACAGTCTAACCACCCTCCTACTGAAGAACTTCCTCAGCTCCAGTCTAGCCCTGCTCTGCCTCAGCTTCAAACCATTGCCCCTTGTCCTCTCTAGACACCCTGATGAAAAGTCCCTCTGCAGCCTTCCTGTAGCATCCCTTCAGCTACTGAAGGCAGCTCTGAGGTCCCCCCAGAGTCTTCTCCTGTGTGTGAGGTGTAGATGTGCAGCCTGAGTGTGGCTGACTGCTCTCTGCACTGGTGTAAGTTCTTGCACAAAGTTGTTCATCTGCATCACTATTTATCTGCCTTCCACTGCATCTTGCCTTTGAAGAAGAAGAGAGAAAGGAATGAAGTGAAAAATGCACTCAGAGCCCTGGAGGAGGTGGTTGTGTAGATGTTCCTCCTTATGCTGCTGGCTCCAGTGACCCACGTCTGGACAGGGCAGCAGCCAGGCTCGGAGGCTCAGCTCTGCTAGCTACATGGTTGGACTAGAGTTCTAGAGGCTTTAAAGAGATGACAGAAGATAAAGACAACAGCTCAGCTATTGCTGGCAAGACATTATTAGAAAAACCCAGCACTTTGCTTTGTGCTCCCAGTAAGGAATCTCTGTTATACAGCTTGTGGCCCAGCAGTGCCTGCCGAGCACAGACGGTCCAGCAGGCTTCTGGATTTAGTGAGCTCTCCCCAGCCACTGCTTCCACCTCCTACTGCTTGCTCCCTTGACTGAAGCTGCTGGTGAAATTTAAACTGAGACTTCTGGTCTAAAAGCAGCAGCTCTACCTGACACAAAATAATCCTCCTGACTGCCTGACTTGCTAAGAGCTGTGTCAAGTGACAGCTTTTCTCATCTGGCAGCTTCTCCTTAAGTATCATGCTGCTCCCTCCCAGAAAACATAGAAATATTCTGGCAAAGGAAAGAGAATGAAAAGAGGATTCTTTGTTTCCTCAGCTTTTGTAGGGCTGGACATGGAGGATGTAAAGGTATCTGTAGGTCACTGAAGTTCAGCATTTCCCCTGGCATTATCACTTGAGAAACAAAGAGAAAGCAAACCCCCAGCCCCAGGAAGAGACTGCCACCATCCCTGCAAATCCAGCAGCAGACAACACTAACAAACAACCCAAGGTAAGCTCTGAGTGGTGTCCAAAGCAGTATCCAACTGAGGATCTGGATCAAACCTTTCTCTGGAGATTTATGTAGGACAAAGAGATTTTCTGTTCTTCCTTTGGGCACCTGATGCTAAATCCAGATGGCTGACTCCTGGTGTTGGACACAGCGGCTGCCCACTCATCTCTTGTGCAAATATTTTCCCTCAGCCAAAAGCAAGCCCATTCGGTGTTATGGAACACAGGTGGAGGCAGCCAGGAGCTGGAACACTTGGGCACTCGCTCACCGCTTCCTCCACACAGAAAACAAACCCATCTGGCCTCCCTCTGGCTAATCGATAGCCAGGCAAGAGTGCCGCTTGGGGGTTACATCAGACAAAGGCTGTGCTCGTAGCAAACAGGACCCTTCTTCTAAAGGCTTTCCTGGACAGTGCTTCTTGCGGGGGGCTGGGTTTCCCCCCAGATATAAGGTGTTGCACTGTCTGTGTAAAATGGTCAGGCAGAGTTACTGTATCTGGAACCTATGAAGTCAGTCTCCTTCCCTGAAGAACAGGACAGCTGTTTCACCAGGCCTCATTCTACCTGAGCCCGTTTACTGCACAGTGATTCTGAAGAGAGGGAGGCTTTGAAGTTGTCACAGGTTCTGCTGAGAAGAACAAGAACTGCACATGGAACCTGTGCCTGTCTCAGAGCTGCTTAAGTCACATGTGATGGTCTCTGTCTCGTTCTACAAGCCTCACAGATTGATGGTTACAAGGAAAGATTAAAGCTCTCCTTACTCTGCCTACATCCTCCTCCTTCTGTCTGACCATGCTTCTCTTCATCACTGTTCCCTTTGCCTCCTCTTCTGCTGGAGTTTTCAAGTGCTCCTTTGAGCTCTTTTCTTTTTACTGCTTCCACCCCTGTTATCCTCTCTCTGTCCTGAATATTTGACTCGTGCCATCATGGACATCTGAACAGAGGCAGAGGTGAAGCAGCCGCCCAGAGCAGAGCTCCAGCAGGCCACTGTAAGTGTCACTGCAGCAGCCATGGTATGCAGCTAGAGGAGCTCGAAGAGCAGTGACAGCTGGCCACAAGCCAACGTTTCCGTGTGCACACTTGGTCACATCATCTGCTAATGGCAGCTGCCTGCACTCTGACTTCCCTGATGAGCTTACATCCACGGAATGGATCTGAAGCTTATGAGTTAATTGTAATGGAGAGGAGAGGAGTCGAAACAACAAACCACAAGAAGCACCCTGCTGAGTGAAGCGTACAAGTCTGTCCTCAGCTGTGGCTGAAGGAGAAGGTGTGCAGGGAAAGGATGTGACCCTGCCCCTTTGTGAGATACATTTCCTTGCTCTCTGCCAACCTCCAGACTGGATAAAGCAGGGATAAGGTCTCTGCACTCCCTCTTGTACTCTGTACCTAGACTGGTTGCCCACAGATTTGCTGCACCGGCAAATGTTGTCTGCATCTGCAGCTCCCTGTGGCAGCGGTCTCCTACCCACGGTGTAAAGAAGCATTTTTGTCCCTTTACCTTTAAAGCAGTCTCCTGTTGTTTCCTCCAGGAGTCCTTTGGTTGGTGCAGAGCACTGACAGACACTCACATCTTTGCTATCTTGGTGATTCTGCGGAGTGTTCTCAGCTGAGCCTCTCAGCTATCTCCTCTCCAAGCTGGAGTCCCAGAGACTTTCTGGTGTCTTCTCTCTTGAGCTGGTATTAAACAAAGGACAATAAGAAAAACTGATGGCAAACTTAGGTGGCAAAGATTTCAGTGTGCCTGAAAGGTCCTGGGAAAGCAAAAGATTCTGAACAATCTGCAGTTCTTTCCCTGAACTGTGCCTCTTTTCCAGGCTTGGTGAGCAAGGAGCATTTGCTGAGTGACAGCCCAAAGCCAGGGTTTCTCTCCTGCCTTTACAGGACACTTTGAGAGCTTTCTGACTTTCCAGACCTTCCATTTCTCTTTCTAACACATTTTGATGAGACACCCCTGGGGTGTTCAAGGCCAGGCTGGACAAAGTCTTGAGCAGCTGAGTCTAGTTGAGAGGTATCCCTGCCCATGGCAGGGAGGTTGAAGTAGATGAGCTCTGAGGTCCCTTCCAGCCTGAGCCAGTCCAGGATTCTGTGTGATGTGAGAGGCCAGAGAACAGCAATGTGCCTTATGTGCTTGTCTGGACCACTGGGGCTGCCTCTGCTCTGTCCACAGCCCAGCATCCCATTTCATCCACCCAGGGCCATCGGCCTCTGCTCCAGTGATGCCCCAGCAGTGCCAGGCTTCAGCTCCCCACAGCCCTGCTCTGCCCAGCCATCGGCCCCACTGCTCTGGACTCTGCCCATAGCCTGACACATGGCTTGACCTCAAACTTATCACCATAGATCCACCTGCCCAGAATCACCACCCCTGACTCTGTCCCTGCCCTGCCGTTTTCTGACTTCCAGACCCTGGGCCTGCCCCATCACCACACACTGCCTGATGCCCTAGGCTCCAGGCTGAAGCTGGCTGCCACCTCTGGCTCTCCCATTCTCCCTCACTGGTGTTGGTGGGACAGGCCTTGCCCTGCTGGTTCCCTGCCCAGCCAGCTGTAATGCTGCACTCAACTGCCATCTCTGCAGGCCTCAGGGAACAGCTCGAAGGTCCCCCTGGAATCTTCTCTTCTCCAAGCTCTACAACCCCAGCTCCCTCAGCAAAGGGAGCAAAACCAACTAGGTAATTTTTAGGGACAGCTTAAGTGAGAATACAAGGGATAAGAGAAAATTGGAACAGGCTGCCCAGGGAGGCTGTGGGTGCCCTCTCCCTGCAGGTGTTCAAGGCCAGGGTGGATGAGGCCTTGAGCAACCTGGGCTAGTGGAAGATGTCCCTGCCCAGGACAGGGGCATTGGAACTGGATGATCTTTTAGGTCCCTTCCAACCCAACCCATTCCATGATTCTATGAAGATGAATCTGTAAACAGAAAACAGAGTCAGAGAACTGAAACCCTAGAAACTGCATTAGAAAGCAGATTCCTTTGAAGCTAAGGCTGCTGCAATCAGTTTATTCTGTTGTCCAGCTGAAATGGATACATTCTCTGAACACACTGCTCCATCTTTCATGTACCTGACTTTCTAAAGAAGGACTCCAGCACAAGTTAGAAAACACTTTTCACCACTTGCTTCCTCAACAGACATTTTTCAGGTGAGTCAATTGAAAGACAAGAGACGTTTAAGCACATATGAGTGGCTTGTTGGCAAGGAATGGCATGGAAGCTGAGGGTCTAAACTGAGAGTGAACAAATAGGGCATCTCCTGAGTAGCTAAACCCATCTATGTAATTTTGTGAATTTTCTTCCTTGGCTGGAGAGCTTTGTTGGTTCCACAGTAGGAATAATAATGAAATTTGTAGCCTACTCCCAATTTAGTCTTTAATTCACAGCTATCAAATAGCAAACTTCTTAATGACTGGGTAGTTTTATTGTCTTCTAAGAATGCCTGAACACAGCTTAGAAAAATGAGAACTATCCAGTAAGAAATGTCAAAGTAGAGCCAGCTCCTTTTCAGGGCTATGAATTCTGGACGCTTCTATAAATTCATCTGTTCTGTTTTTTTTCCGAGCAAATAATTTCCTCCCTTCCCCACTCCTATCTATGGCAGAGAACATATTTTTTTCCCCCCTTCCATGAGAAAAGCCATTCCTGCAGGTCCCTATGTTCTCATCAAAAAGGTTAGCAAAATGGCAAACCTCAGCAAAAGTGAAGAATATCTCAGTCATCCTGAAAATAAGTCCAAGCCTCCTACTCAGAAAGTGGCTCTGCCAAATTACAGCACAGATTGGTCCCATGGTGAGGATCTTGAAAAGCAAAAGTGAAGCTTCAGTTTAGACAGAAGAAAAAAAAAAGAGAGAGAGAGAGAGAGAGAGAGAACCCTTTTGCGTTATAACCTGAAAACCAAAACCCAACAGACAACAGTAAAAAGGAAATAAACAAAACCCACCAGAAAACCCCAACCTGCCACAGAAAGAGCATGAATCACAGAATCACAGCACGGTAGGTGTAGGGAGAGACTTCTGGAGAGCTTCTAGTCCACCCTCTCTGCTAAAGCAGGATCACTTAGAGCATGTCAGCCTTGTTCTCATTTTGCTGTGGCTTGTCCCAGTAAAGCTTTGCTTGAGAATGGACCTTAATTAGTAGCTCAGACCTGAATGCATCAGAATCCTGAGTGAGCCCTGGTGTGAGAGTCTGTCAATTTCATGACAGACTGCAAAATAAAGAACAAAGTCAATCTATCAACATTCATAACTTGGTCCTAAGCTACCTATATGAGCATGTAAGGTTCTAGGTAGAACTTAACTAAATCCTTAAAGCACTCTAAGTTTAGCTCTGATCAGAACAAAACACAGCTGTTTTTCCACTCTACTGTCCATAAAATCACTAGGTCCAATCACAGAATCCTAGAATGCCTCTGCCCAAACATCACTCGAGCAGGGTGAACATCACTCTAGCACATGAACATCATTTTTGGCCTCTATGCCCACCCTGAGAGCTACAGAGTGTAGGTGCTTGCCAGTTTAAATCTCACCTAGAAGGCAGCTGGAACTGTGAGAATCTACTGATGCTCATTTTTAGTCATCGACACACTGCTTTTGTTGACTTTGACTCTCCTTGACATGTTAAAGCATTCAGATGAACATTGACTGGAGTCAAGTTCTCTGGATGTTACTTTCCCAAGGTCTAGGGACCTCGAAGCAGTTATTGATAATATGTTATGGTTATGCTAGACTCTGTTCTCTGCAGACTCGATAAAAGGCACCTCAGTGGAGGAGAGATCAGAGAGTCTGGTTGTCGCAGTGAGGGACGGGGAGACTGATGCAAACAAGGTTCCATTTATTGGTAAGAAAGAGCAGCCTTATATAGTCTCCAGGAGTCGTTCCAAGCAATGTGTTACCCACTGATTGGCTATACCCAAGCAATATGTTATTTGTGGATTCGCTGTATTAACAGGGGTAGTTAGTAACAGGACTCTGACAGGCTGATCTTCCCTATGTTAGCGGAGCTAAGTTTCTTATGTGTATCCAATCTTATTCTCCCACCTTCCCCAACAACAGAATCTTCTGTTTCATATCCTTCCATTACCTAATCCCAGATTCCTCTTTTTATCTAAGAAGAGACGTGCTGTGCTACACAGTGCCTGCCGCTGCCCATGGCTTATGTTGCCACTGTTCCATGGTCAGCAATTGTTCCGTGCTAGCAGTACGTGACTCCACATCTGGTGTGTGACAGCACTTCTGTGTAACACCTACAGCCATGGGTAAGACGGACACAAGCACCTGAGAACCACTTTGCAGCTGATTCCAAGGTGCCCTGCATTCACTTTCCTGCAGCAGTGCTGTACAAGAGACACACAGCAGACCTGGCTTACACTCCCATGCAAAAGGCAAAGTCGCAGACATTGCAAGTATCACTTTAAACCACAGAGCTTACGTAGAACACTGGAGGAGAACAGGAAAGTGGTGCTCTAGTAACTGAACCAAGCACTTAAAAATCAGCAGAAAAGCACAAACCCACTTCCTGTGTGGCATTTGGTCCCTGAGAGACTGCAGACAGGCTGGGTCTGCAGACTGTCCTCTGAAAAAACATTTGGTCTCAGAGTCTAAGAGCAAGTACTCTGCAAAGATCATTTGATGATGGAATGCAGATTGCTGCTCATTCATTTCTTCTGCATCTTCTGCTTACCTCCACCAAGGTGGACATCTCTGGAATGTCAGGATTAAAACAGTAAGAAAGTTCTTCCTAGACATCTCTGGCTACAGATCCAACTGCTGTGTTGCAGTTAAGCTTTGATTTGCTGACAGAAGCTTCTACAATGAAGCTCAGCAGATGCAAGGTGCTGCAGCCCTGATGCCAGCATTCTCACATTTGAGGAAGGCCTGTCAAAAACATGAAGTTTTCTATTACTCAGATTTGTCTCTTAGTTTCACTGTGTTGGAACTCTCATTTATTTATTTCTTGTCAGCAATGCTTTCATACCACAGCCATAATGTTATCTGGTCGGACAGTATTTCCAGCAGGTTTAATTCTGTCTGTAGACTCTTAATGACCCCCAGCTCTGAGTACACAGCTATCACTATAAAGCACATGAAAAACAGCTACACAATAACAAATTGATTCCCCATCCCTGAAATGTGCTTTTCTTCTCTGCCATTCACCCCCCACAAGTCTGATGAGTTTTGCAGCAGACTCCCCTGCCTCCTTTAACAGAACTGACACATCTGTCAATGCCAACTGTGTGTATTGCCGGATGGGACCAATGGGGGCTGCCAGTCTCTTTTTTTCCCCTTGCCAGCTCTTCCAGGTGCACCACAACACTTTATCAAATCAGAAGATCCTGAATTCTCTTCCCCCAACCGTGGATTTCTAACTCTTCTTGAAAGTGTCACACACACTGTCACCAACACTTCTCTGCTGGAACTGTTCAGTGTCTGAGCCAGCAACAATCAGGATCAATAGAGAAGAAAGGAAGATCCTGGTTATCCACTAAATGCAAGTTGAACAGGCTTGGTGGTAGATTTCCAAATCCTCTCTTCTTCATTCCCTGCTCAGAAACTGGACAGCTTTTCTCTTTTAACCATGCTCCCAGCCCATAGATGTCTCTCCAGGTATAGAGGAAAGCATACACCCACAGAGCCCACTGGTACTCCTCCAGGAAAATGCTGCTCTGGATGCCCTCCCCTTTGAAGTTCGCACAGCTACGCCTGCAGAGGTCTGCATCTCTCTCCAATTGATGCAGTTGTGCTCAGCCAAAGATGCCCCACAGCTCTTTAACAAATTATTTCTGACTGAGCGAAGCAGCCACAAAGAACAAAATCAGTTCTGAGCTTTGATCTGGTAACTCAACGCCACAGGTGTCAGAAGGACTGATTTACAACTGGTTTTCAACCACATTGTACACAGGAGGGCCCTGTGCCTTGCTGCAGATATCAGTAAACCTCAAGATACAAAAGTTTGCCTCTACCTGCTAGCAAACAAAAACTCAGCTTTGCTGAGCCTGAGCAGAAGCACACAGAATTCACCCCCACCCTTTCATACAATCAGGAAATCATGAAACAAGTCTCACAATCCACTGTATTAAGGCCTGAAGCAGGATTCAAATCACACAAGCACTTGAACCATGAAAGAACCTAAGGAGGGAAACTCAGAGTACTTCAGAATTGCTTTGAGCAGTTGGATTTGCTCCAGGAGGTTCTAACCGACGAGGAGAGTTCCCCTCTAAACAGTTCAGAAATAATCTGCCTCAGCTCTTCACACTGCCCTTACTAACACAGGATCCTCATGGCAGTGCTATAAAGGAATGACTAAAAAGCCATTCAACAGAGCTGGCACCAGATGCAAGGGCATTCTGGTCAGGCTTTGCAAAGCCATCAGGTACCCACCTGCAACCACTGATGTGTTAGTCCATCTGAGAACAGCACTGCTCAGATCACTGGAGGGGTTATAGAGTGCTGGAGCTAGGATTTTCCAAGTCCATTTGGTGCCTAAGAAAGGGATCTTCTTTGTTACCATTGCAGTGCTGCTGCAGGGAGGCAGCCCATTCATTGCTGTGGAAGTAAGTCTCCAGGTCACTGCAGGTCACAGTGCACCAGTGGCTTTCCAGCCACCACCCAGCTGTGTTTCACAGCCCCAGGTCAATCCCAGGTAGCTCAGCTCTGCAGTGAGGCAAGTACAAGCTCCTTCAGACTGAACCTAAAACAAGCCTCCACACAGAAAGCCTTTTCCTCAGTGGCTGCTACCTACATATCCACAGGCTCCCAGCCCTGCAGCTCAGCCATCCTGGCAGCGTGGCTGCAGTCTCTACTGATCTGAGGAGCCTGATGAAGGCAGCAAACCTCCAGCTTTGGTCAGCGCCTGGGTTCATCAGGAACCTCTCCAGCACATGCCAGCTCTGTTCTGTGGTTCCAGCCAGCTGAGCACCATGCTAGCAGCAGTGCTGGCCTGCTGTGGGGACATTCCCTTCATTCTATCGACACAGGAGGAAAGGCTCAAGCCCACAGAAGTACGAGGTGCTGAACCCCCAGGGAAGATTAGTCCCTAGAGAAGAGTTAAGCAGCTAAATACTCTTTTGTCAATCCAGACCTGAGCAACCAAATGGAGTCATTGTGGTCTACCCCCCAGCTTAAATAAACACCACCTGAAACTTGTCACATATGGCACCTAATTTTGTCAGAGTCTGCCTCAAAGTACTCAGCCTTCACTTTATCAAAAAGGCTTTTGCCAGAAACGGCAGGCCAGAAACTGGAAGCAAATGAATCAGGATATCAGGACAGAAGTGGTGCTTTTCTCACAGTGAATTAATAATTGCCATTTCCAGAGCAGCTGGAACAGTACCAAGGATAAAAGACCAACACAAAGACTGCTACAGAGCGACCTTCTTTCATGCCCTAGGAGAAGCAAGCATCCAGAGGAGAGGCTGGGTGCACTTACTGGATGTGCTTCAGCAAAAGGAGCAGCAGAAGGACTTTCATAAGAATTTCTGTGAGCTCAACAGCAATTGCCTTCTGTCAGCTGCTCCTGCTCCTCCAGGCCACTGTGCTCTGGTGGAGCCAGCTTTCTGCTGAAAGAAATGGTTCAGCTGGCCACACCGAGTCCCTGCAAAGGTGGCAGCCTGAGCAGCTGGAAGTTTAGCATCTAACAACCTCAGTGTTAAAAACAATCATCACCGGTTTATGTTCCCCTGGAGAGATCAAAAGTGGAAGTTAGGTTCTGGCAGAACCCAGCAGACACACACTGAACTAAAACGAGCTGAAAGGAGTCTCTGGTCCCATTGCTGCCTGCAAAACCCATCCTGGCAGCCTGTGATGTTGGTACCACAGGTCACCAGGGACCAGCATGGACTGACACTTGGCACAGCACTCTCTCGCTCTTCAGAGCCTGTACATTGATCGCCACTGAATGCAGCTGCTCCTCTGGAGGTGATGAGGAGACTCTGGCACATTGTGGAGCAGGAAAACAACCCAAGTTCCCCTTTTAACTGAAAGCCTGGGGCAGGGGGGTCGTTAGTGATGACTAAGCTGCAGCACAGCTCAGTTCTGAAAGTGAATCCTGGTGGTGTAGCAAACAGAAGCTTGGGGCCTTTGCTAAGGGTTTGGGTCTGTCTCTCCTGTCTGGCACAAAAGGCCTGTGATAGCAGAAGCATGCCAAGGGCACAGAGATGATAGATCTGCCCAGAGAGTTGTCCATGCAGGAAATTATTTCATCACTACCGAGAGGCTTCAAAATCTCAGAGAATAATGATCCAGGAATGCATCAATGTTTGAATGCTGGTTCCTGTGAAAAGCAGCTATGAAATACCTGCCCATCACCTGCCTGGAGCCCATGATGCTCTGAGAGTCATTGCTCAGTGCCTCTGGGATCCCAGCCTGGATAAAAAGGGAACAGTGGGCCTCTAAGCAGATGGTGTCAGATTTTCAACAAGCAGCTCTTGCCACTTACTGTAGAAACTGCTGGATGCTGAATAGTTTGGGACTGAGACTGCAGCTTAGGAAGTTCTTCAGTAGGAGGGTGGTGAGACTCTAGACAAGGCTGCCCAGGGAGGCTGTGACTGCCTCCTCCTGGGGGTGTTGAAGGCCAGGCTGGATGAGGCCTTGAGCAGCCAAGTCTGGGTGAGAGGGGAGGTTGCAGTAGATGAGCTCTGAGGTGCCTTCCAACCTGAGCCATTCTAGGATTCCATGATTTTATGACATGTGGCCCCTGCCTTAGGTGTCTGAAGGGGAATTTCTGGCACTCTATGGGAAGTCTGGCCCATTTTTTGTATTATTCCTGAAGAAAATGGTCCAGAAGATCCCTGTACACCATGCTGCTACAAATGGTGGTTCTTTGTGTCTAGATGGTATCGGTGCTGCTTTGCTGCTGCACTTGGGTAAATCAAGTGATCTTCACAGAAAAAGATCTGGTGACTCAGCCTCTTCTTTCAAAGGCTTGAGAGTCTTTGGGAAAGGAAATTTAGCACCATGGTTCCACTGCCAGAGGGGGCAGATAGTAAGATTTTAAAATAGAAATACTGTAATTCAGTTTTTCAGTCGGGTGGTGTGGACCTGGCTGGCACATCCAGGGGATTTCCCAAGAGTGAGCACCCTATGAGTGATCCTCTGGGAGTGTCTCAAGTTGTGCTACTGCTACATGTCCAATGCTCATGACTGGCTTACCATTAATCACAAGGGACTGCAGGCACAGTTGACTTTAGAATCATAGAATCACAGAATGATCTGGGCCAGAAGGAACCTCTCGAGGTCATCTAGTCCAGCCCCCCTGCATTCAGCAGGTATAATGTTGCCTTTCTTCCAGTCCCCAGGGACCTCACCTGACTGCCAGGACTTTTCAAATATCATGAGAGTGGTTTGGCAACTGTGTCAGTGAGTTCCTTCAGGACTCTGGGGTGTATTTCACCAGGTCCCATGGATTTGTGGATCTTCAGGTTCCTCAACCGATCACACACCCTGTCCATTAGAACCCTCAGGTTCCTTTCTGCAGGACAACTTCCCAGCCACACTTCCCCAAGCCTGGAGTGTTGCATGGGGTTGTTGTGGCCCCAGTGCAGGAGCAAGAATGACCCTGTGAGGAAAAGGCAGGCCTGCAGAGAGCCTGACTCTGCAGAGCTGATGGAAGCACCACTGCAGGAGGCTGTTAGTGCACAGACAGTGTAACCCTACCTCAGGTAACTGCCATTTACTATCTGCATTCCAGGAATGGTCACCAGAGCTGGAGCTGCTCTTGGCTGGGTGATGCCATCCTGCTGCATGCTGACATGTGCCTGACAGTTCACACTTCCAGAGGGAAGTCTTTGTGGTTAGAACCTGAACCTCTGTGGATTAACCTACCACTGTATTTAAATCACTGCAAGACAAACCCTGCTGCTGATGCCTGTGGGAAGAGAGCAACATGCAACACGCATCCTGCTTCGGCTCCTTTGTCACAGCTGCTGTTTCCTGCAGGTTTGCAAAGGGAATCTCACAGATTCAAAGCAGAGGCCTGTGCTAATGAGCAGGAGGAGCCAAATTCTGCTTCCACTCTTAACTGTCTCCCTTAATGATTTCAGAGTACAATCGAAGGTGCGATTCATCTTGCCTAATTTAACCAGCTCAGATTTAGGCACCTATTTTACAGCAGTCACCTAGACTACCTCTAAAGCAACCAGAGTAAATGAAAAGGATCTTCTGAGATGTTATCTACAATAGGTACAGTAAATGCTGTCTAGATCTGCATCTCTCCATTGCTGAGCTGGATTAGACGGCTCAGTGAATCAGATGGTCTTGATTCCAACTTTACTAGCCTAGTCTGGGTCTAGGGCTCCTCAACAGAGGAAGATAAGCATAGAAATCTTGTCTTCACAGGATAAACAGCTTCTGAAGTTGCCTCTGTATCTCCATTGACTGAAGCAACCAGCCTAGGAAAAACTCCCATCCAAAGCAACTCAAGCTGCCTAGGATGGATGCCACCTCTGGACACATCTCTTGGACCTGGGTAAAGCAAACAGGCGCAAAATTTCTCTCAGCTACATCTTAGTGTTCAGCTGGATCAGTGTCAACCAGGAGTATCAAGAGAACATGGAGGAGCTGTTGAGCTGTTACTCATTTAGAAGCCAACTGGATAAGGACTGTCCCATCTCGTTAAGACCAACATAAGCAACTGTTAGCATGTGATAAGGAGTCCAAACTGAGCCTCTGAGGAGAACATCCAGAATCTGCACTGTAACTACCTCACTGGAAGGTTTCATGTCCCCATGAGTTCTACCAGAAGAACTAAAATCCTTCTGATGTGCTGTTCTCTGAGGAACCCCAGCTCTGTGACACAGCAGTAAACTGGACAACAGCCATGCAGAGCTGCAACAGTGCAACTGTTTGACTTAACTCCTGAGTCAGTGATTAATTGTGGTACATTCCATCATACAAACAACCGTTCTCCTTCACAGATGCTCAGCCTTTAGCTTTGGCTTACAGACATGAGCAGACTGAGCAAACACAGGGCACGAGCAGAGCTCATTGTGCTAAGAATAGGGGCTGAGGGGACACACACTGCCCCTGGACTTGTCCTTCAGGAGAGGGGTGATTTGTTCATTAACACAGTCAAATGCAGCCATTAAACAAACACAAACCTTACAGAGGAAAATCTCACACAGACCCTTCTCCTTCCAACCACTTTGTTCATCTGATCTTTCTAATTTGGCTTCTCATTTGTATGTTTTAAAGAAGCTTTCATTGTTGCATAATGACAGCTATGTGAAGAATGGTCACACATACCTAGGCAGTGAAGAACTGAAAGGAAAGATGCAGATCATTTAACAAATACCTAGACTGTGAGTCAATATATTTTTGGATGCCTCAGGTTTTAGCAGTGTGTGATGGAAATTACGAGAATCAGGGACAGCGAGGCTGCTGCTGCTGCTGAATTATGGCTTAGGATTAAACCAAAGGATTCAAACCTTAGAGCAGAAAAATAGCAAAGACAGATTCAGTACAAAGTCTAAAGCAAGTGAAAAAGAGAAGGGATTTGAAAAGGAGTCTGTCTGCAGCAGCGAGATTTAAACCCTCCCCCTCCAATCTTTGCTTGTCAGGAGCTGTCTGAATGTCTGTTGAGGAACCAAAGGGACTTATCTAATTGCTTCATCACTTTTATCAATTATGTTGTTCTGCTGGCCTTCACAGCTGGGTAGCAAACACCCCAGAAGTTGACATTCTAAGTTATATTTAATCCCCAGACACAGTTTTTGAACAAACTGCAAATTTGGCTTCTCTGTTTCAGAAGGTACCACAGGACATGTGGCTCAGCCAGGCTCCAAGCTGGCTGTGGTGCCTAGGAGGTGCTCACCTCAAGCTGATTCCTTCAAAGGGTCAGGAGGCAGCCCCAGAACAGCAGGAATATTTTTGGAAGTCCTGGGTTTGATCCACCATAGAAATAAACAATAATTTTTTAAAAGGTAATGAGTTTAGCAGTGTTAAATCAAATGCTGCTGGAAAGATACCCACAAACCAGTTCAGTGTGGAAATATTTTCTTGTTGGCTTACAAACTTCAGCTTTTACTGAAAAGGGAAAAATATATGACCTTCATTTATGCCATAAAAGGGAAAACTACAAACACCATTCATCCTGCTTTCAAAACAGATCAATTGCTCTTTACAATCTAAGATGGTAAATCACTGCTTTGACTACAAAATGGCTTTGCTGAAATATCACAGCCTAGGCTACACTGCACAGCAGGAAGAGGACTCATTTCCACACCAGGGCAGAGTCACGGAACAGCTCAGAGCTCATCTGCTCCAACCTTCCCACCATGGGCAGGGACACCTCTCAGCTAGACTCAAGGCCTCATCCGGCCTGGCCTTTAACACTGCCAGGGAGGAGGCAGCCACAGCCTCCCTAGGCAGCCTATTCCAAGGTACAGCTTTAAGGTCCCCCTGGAGCTTTCTATTCTCCAGGCTGAACACCTCCAGCTCCCTCAGCCTGTCCTCACAGCGCAGATGTTCCAGCCCTTGGACCATCTTTGTGGCCTCCTCTGGACTCACTCCACCAGTTCTGTGTCCTTCTTGTGCTGAGGACAGCAAAACTGGAGGCAGGATTGGAGGTGAGGTCTGAGCAAAGCAGAGCCAAGGGGCAGAATCCCCTCTCTTGCCCTGCTGCCCACATTCCTCTGGTTGCAGCCCAGCACACAGCTGCCTGCTGGGCTGCCTGAGGGCACTGCTGGCTCCTGGAGAGCTTCTCAGCACCCAACACCCCCAAGTCTCTTTCTTCAGAGCTGCTCTCAACCCACTCTGCACCCAGCCTGCAATGATTTTCAGTTTGGAATGATGATTGCCAGATCCAATGCACAGACCTTTTCACTTGCCTTGTGACTGATGCTCACTTGTAATACTGCTTTATACTGCCTATAGTCTTCTCCATGATGCACTCCAGTACCTCAGCAGGAGGCAGAAGTGCTGTACAGAAGTGTAATGATCCTATTCCTCCATTTTATTGTTTTATTTGTTACATTTGTTACTTTCTATTGCTCCATATTTTCTCCATTTTGATTCCTATCCTACACTGATAGGTATTTTTTCCTCTCATCAGATGTTAACTTTTCTCTTGCTTGCAGCAGTTTCAGTGACGCCAACAGCTGGCAGGTTCATGCCCTCACTGGTGACAAAGGGTTGCTAACATTTTTCCAAGCATTAATATTCTTTCCAAAATCCTGGCCAGACTCATGAATTTACTGGCAAAGAAGAAAAAAGAGAGAATGAGTGAATGAGCAAACAAACAAAAGAAAGAATGGTAGCTGCAAACAGAAGACAGATAAGCTGGAATTTTTGGGGGTGGTTAGAGAATTCGATACTTGTGAGAAGCAGGTCAGAGCAGTGCTACCTGCAGGTGCCTCACTGGAGTGTATCTACACCATCAGCACTTCTCTAATATTACTGTAGATGTGCTGGGAAGAAAGGCAATAAATTAAAGAATGCTGCCCTAAACAAGAGCCAGGGGACAAAGAGCTTGTCAAATCAATCCCCCCTTCTGTTCCTCTCATCTTCTGCAGGTAACCATTATCTATCTCTTCTCTGCACCAGCCATCTGGAGCCCTGAGCAGACCAGAACAAGCATTTTCTGTTCTGCAGAGGCACTGCTCATGCTGCTAAAAAGCAATCTCAACATCTTCATTCTGGGGCCCCACAGAGCAGCTGACTGTAGATAAGGTACGGGCGAGTATCCCCTGCAGGCTTGCCGAAGCACCGCTTATGTGTCTAACAACAGCTAGCACATGACCCACAGTCCTGTCCTGCCCATCAGTACTGACAGAAAGGCCTGGACAGGGCAGGCTCAGCTCACTGCTCCCAGGAGACAACTCCCATCAGACTCTGGAGCTATTTCCCTTCTCATTTGCTCTTTGTGTCCTGCCCCACATACCTCTCTGGACCTGCTCTTGGACCTTTCCTTCATGTCTCTATCTCCAGATTCCTACACTTAGTATTCAGTGACTGTTGTTCTTTTTATAGATATACTTCCAGAAATATAAGGTATGGGCCCAGGCTAATGAGTGAGATGAACCTAGGTGTGCTTTTGAAGGCTGAGTATTGCAGTCCTGGAGCTGTCAGACAGATGAGGCTTCAGACTGCCATTGCTGCGCTGGCACTGACTACAAGCAGGAACTGCCAATGCCATTTGCAAAGTATCAGATGGCATCCTTGAGTGCTCAGCATGCCTAGGGCAAGTGGACACTCACAGACCTTTGGTGGACATTCCATGGGCTCGGTTTGGACTTAGGCACCAAGGCAGGATGCACTTTTGGATCCTTAGTGGTTTAAGGTAAAGCAGCTGTCCAGGATGGTTACAGAAATGAAGACTCAGTATTGCATGGGCAGAGCAGTCCAGTGCTGCTTAACACTTCAGGTAGATTTCATAGCTAGTAAGGGGATGTTGGAAAGCACCAATCAAGTGGAGCAGCTACTCCAAAAAGGTTCACTCCCTAAGCAGCTCAGCATCTAGAGTCTAGCTAAGGGTGGCTGTAGTCATCTCTTCACCTCTAGCCCTTTCACTGCAACCCTTCAGGTCTACAGAACAAGGCTAACACGAGGCATTTGGGTTTGGTGTTTACTGGTGGGGTGGAGAAGAAAGAAACATTATTTGCTGATGAAACAACAGGAGGTGAATGCTCTCTGGAGCTGATTTATGTTTATGTGCTTCAGCTGAACTTCAGAGAGGAGAAAACACTGCACCTCGTCACAAAACCCACTGCCTAGGACCATTAGGCAGAAGAATTTCCGTGGCATTTCAAAGGAATATTAAGCCTCAGGAGCACCTTAAATCAGTGCTTGAATGGCAGTTTTTAACTTGCATAGTTGAGATGTTTCTCCTGGCAGCATTTCCCTAATGTCATTATCACTTACTAAAATTTGATACCATCTACAAGCTGAGCCTGAATTCTTGACACACACACCAGAGGTAAGTCTCCTGCCAGCTTACAGAGCAGCATGCTTTGGCAGTTATGGAAACAAACCTTTCTCCTCTGCAATGAGGAAGTCTCACAAAAGATGCAAATGCTTAGGCACTTCACCTGCGTGCAGCTTACTCACAAGGCAAGAAACTCCAACACACAGCCCTGAGCTACTGCAGTACCTTTGACTGTGTCAAACAAAACAAAAGACCTCTGACTGCTCTGCTGTTAGCCTCATTTCTAACATGAAGCCAAGACTGGAACTTCAGGCTGTGATCCTCACTGATCTCTAGCACAGTACACAGGAGACCTTACACAAGGGCTGGAGCAGCTCTGCTGTAAGGACAGGCTGAAGGAGCTGGGGGTATTCAGCCTGGAGAAGAGAAGGCTCCATGGGGACCTTGGCGCTGCCTGCCAGTACCTGAAGGGATCCTGCAGGAAGGCTGCAGAGGGACTTTTCATCAGGGTGTCTAGAGACAGGATAAGGAGGAATGGTTTGAAGCTGAGGCAGAGTAGGGTTAGAAGAGCTGAAGAAGAAGTTCTTGAGTAGGAGGGTGGTGAGACTCTGGCACAGGCTGCCCAGGGAGGCTGTGGCTGCCTCCTGCCTGGGGGTGTTGAAGGCCAGGCTTGTAGGTGTCCCTGCCCATGGTGGGGAGGTTGGAGGAGATGAGCTCTGAGGTCCCTTCTGACCGGAACCATTCTGTGAATATTATTTTGAGTCAGGATCCATAGAATCACAGAACTCTTTTGGTTGGAAAATGCCACTAAGATCATGGAGTCCAAGCAAATTTCCCTCACAAAGTGCATCACAGGACCAAAACTAAATAATCTTTCTTCATTGGAGAAACATGAACAAGATCATCATGCATCAGTCCTGCTCCCCTTCAGATGCTTCCCCTGAATTCCACATAGTACAGAACCTTCAGTGAGCCCACAGTGCACAGAGATGGTCAGAAGAATTAATCTGCCTTTATCACACAGCTACTGAAACTGCACTGCACAGCTCAGGAGGAGGGCTAGGAGGGAAGCTATCACAGCCCCTTACAGACTCAATCCGTTGCTACTGAAATCTATGCTCCTGAGGGTGTAATACTGCTGCCGGAGTTCAGCTCTTGCTCAGCTCTTGTCCTTAGCTCCCATTAACAGATACTTCCAGTGGCCAGGTCAGCCTGGTGCTACTAACTGCAGTGGTGAAGTGCTTTAAGTGTACCTTCTGGTAGTGACAATCTGTTAATCCACACAACAAAAATTAATCTACCACAATACCCTACAATAATTAATCTACCCCAACATTAACTGGTTACAATGCTTTGGTTTTTTCCTTAGGCTGAGCCTTCCCCCTAAACCATGTGGCTGTGCTGGCTGTGGGCAGAGTTAGTTTTTTGTACATGGATAAAAGGCGTGAAGAGGATGATGAAGAAGCTCCTCAGAACGTGCACATCCCTGGGTTGTAGTGCACATAGGTACCTGCTGCTATAGCATCACTTGGAATTAAGAAGTGGTAACTGAAATGGAAATAGTTCCATGTCAACTTCTCAGAGTTTTTACTGTGCTTTGTTGTGGAAAATAGAGCAAAATGGTGAAATATTTATTCAGACTTCACCTTGGCCTGGGATCAAGCAAGTGTTCAGCCACAATCTGCATCAGTTTTCATTTTGCTTGTTGGATTCCTTCTTGATGTTTTCTGTCATTGCTCAGTAGAAGAACTATTACCTTAATGATGACTTTTCTTCCCTTGGGTGAATGCAGAGAGCATAAAAGCAGTAAAACATTGTACAAGAGTGTGTAAAGGTAAGGCCTGCTGATACGAAAGTGACAGATGACTTCATGTGGGAAAGGGAGGGAATCAGATAAGGAAAATATGAAGGGATTGGAATTCAGAAGGAATTTATTATATTCTCTTTAATTATTTTTTTTCTCCTGGGCACAGCTGTGGACATTTTACAGGGTATCCTTAACTGTCTGCACAGGGTCAGAATAAAGCCACCCTACATAAAGTGTTCTGCTAGCAACTAGGGGTAGTAAGTGTTAGGTAGTAGTCAAACCTGATAGCTCAGAGGAGGTGAGACTGGCTCAGCTCTGTAGCCCAGGCTCCACCAGTATGGATCCTGCACACTTGGAGAGACCTCCACAGACTAAAACACACAGAATCCATGCAGGAATGACCAGCCTTGTCCAGTGTCCCCCTGCTATGGAGGGGTAATTAATTAATGTGAGAGATGACTTTCAAAGATTAATGTTGCTTATTAATATTCAATATTCATAACCCTCACCACCCTGACCACTAATTTAAATAATACTCGGTTCTTCGCATGCTCGNCAAGCACGAATACAACAGCAGAGCAGGGATACAAGGGCAGAGCACATTGTGTCACCTGCTCATCTCCTTTTATCAGTACAGCCTGAGACTAATGGGCCTTTGGACACAGAACAGCCAATCGGAATGGCAGTTAGCTAAGCTTGACCACATCAGGTGAAGCCATAGGCTCGCTTTACCCTTTTTAGGGTAGAACACAGGCCTTGCACAAGGCATGCACAAGCCAGAGTCCTCGGACTCAGTGGCTCCAGGTTCTTTTGTCCTCTTGCATGGTTGCTTCTCCCCAAAACACAAGGGGGGAAAGCAGAAAGACATGTCTGGGCAAGCCAGGACATGTATAAGCCTATTTTGGCCTGCTTAAGCCTACCATGACACCCTCTCTGGCTGGTCCGGATGAAGAGCAGTGCAATCTCTTCTCCCTCACTTTTCATGGAGGATCCTTTGCTTTGTGGCTTATTGGGACACTCATTGAACAGACTCTGCTCATCCAACGTAAACCTGCTCACTTTTTGTCTTCTCCAGGTAGTCTTCTCTGAAATTAGTAAATTGAGTCAGTTGCTGAAGGGTATTGTGGACATTGACTCAGAATTGGTTCAGGTGTGAGGACTTTCCCCTGCAGAATCATCACTTCTACTTCCCCTAGCAACTACTGGCATCTATCTTTGATGGCTTTTTGAGTGATTCAGAAGGTGAAGACGATCCCAACACTAGTGAGTCTGTACAGTTAACAACATAGTGTGACTGAATTAATTCTAGTCTGCTGCTGCTGCTGGGAGGGGACAGCTGGTTAAGCCTTTCCCTCTGAGCAAACTTCAGCAGCTTCTAACAAACTCTGTCAATAGCTTTAAGCTTTTGTCTTTAGCCGAGTCATTGTTAGGGAGGGTCCCTAGAATATGAATGGCTGTTTGAGAGGACTATGACTGGAACAGCTACCTTGGCATAGCAGTGAGCAGACTCAAACAGAGCTGCTGAGGCTCAAGGCAACTCTTCAGGCTGCTGGCACTGCCTGGGGCAGAGGCTGGGTCAGGCAAGGTGTCCTTGCTTGCAGGAGGCAAGCTCTGGCTGAGAAGCTGTGCCACCAAGTCAAGGAACTGTGTGAATAGCTGAGCAGATTCTGTTATGCCTGGGGACTTTGAGAAGTTGACACCACTTTCACAGGGACTCTGCAGAGGCAGGGGCCTTGCATCCCAGTTAGGGTGTTACAGTCTGGACAAGTGGGTAACCAGGCAAGTTAAACACTGGATAGCTGAGCTCAAGGGTACTGGTTAGTGGGCCACTTAGGAGGGAGTACTGCAGGAGGTCTGTCCTGGCACCTGCAGTGTTCAGCACATTGACCAACAAGCTGCAGGCGAGGGACTGCACTTCCTACAAGTTTGCAACTGCCATCAAGTTAGGGAGAAAAGGCTCTTGGGGGCAGGGCTGCCACTCAGAGGAACTTGGCAGGTTGGAGGAATGGACTGACAGGTACTTTATAAATCCACCAAGGATAAAGGCAGGGCTCTGGACCTGGGAAGGAAGATGCCCAGCACCCATAAAGTCTGGGAACCAAGGGGCTTGGAAGCAGCTTTGCTGAACGACCTGGGGGTCCTGGTGGATAGGCAGGAGCAGGGTGCAGATGAGCCAGCAGCGTGCTCTGGCGTCAAGGAAGGCCAAAAGCATCCAGGGCTGTATTCACAGTGGCAGAGGCAGGAGACCAGGGGAAGTGATTGCCCCTTCTAAACCCCTGTTAGACCACAAGTAGACCCCACATCCAATTCTGGGCTCCCATCATGCAGGAGAGAAATTGATAACATGCAGAAGGTTTAGCAGAGAGAATCACATTGAGATGGTTATGGAATGGAGCACTCTGCCTATGAGCATAGCTGAAGGAACTGGACTTACTCAGCCTAAGGAACAAACAGCTTTGAGGACACCTAAGAGCAGCCTGGCCACTACCTAGAGGGAGGTAGTTAATAATCTGGAGCCAGTGACTCTGTGTTGCACAAGGCAGGAAATGGCAGCATGGTCACTGAGTTGAAAGAAGAAGTCTCCTCATATCCAGCCTTAACCTCATGACTGCAATCAAGCAGAGGAACACCTTGTCCAAAGAGGTTGTGTGGTGACAGAAGGGGTAATGGCTTCAGACTAGAGCAAGGTAGATTTAGATTGGGTGTTAGGAACAGATTCTTTATTATGAAGGTAGTGGATCACTGGAACAGGTTGCTCAGGGAGGTGGTTGAGCTCTCATCCCTGGAGATACTCAAGGTCAGGCTGTACAAGGCTCTGGGCAACCTGCTCTAGTGGAGGATGTTCCTGCTGACAGCAGGGGGGTTGGACTTGATGACCTTTGGAGGTCACTTCCAACCCAAACCATTTTGTGATTCTATGATCTCCAGCTTTGGAGGTTTTCAACACCTAACTGGATAAAGCCCTGGGTAACCTGATTTGATGCACAGCTGACCCTGCCTGCACAGGGGGTTGGACTGGAGATCTCCTGAGATCCCTTCCAGAAAGAATTATCCTGGGATCCTGAAGTAGCAGTCAGCTGTGTGGCTCAAGCAAAGGAAGCAGGGCAGGCTGTTGACCCCAGGCAATACAATGCTGTCTCGAGCAAACATGGTCATTGCTCCAACAACAGATTTACTACCAGCCTGACTTCTCAGGGGAGGGTATACTGCACATACTGCCTAGGTTTTCTTAGTGGATCTGACTTCAAAAGGGAAATAATCAGCCTCAGTTTAGTTTGTGCTCTGGTTCCTTCAGCCAGATGCCTGTCTTTAAACTGGATTCATTTTAGGTGCTGGAGCTACACCTCTGAGGTCAAAGGCCTTTGTGTTTAACAGAAGCAGGACACTGAGCTCTCGCTGAACTGGAAGCATAAAGAGGAAGGTTGCCTGGGCAATCTGTCCAAGATAGGTCTGTTTTCCTCATCTCTGCTTTTGAAGTAAACTCAAGAACAAGAAATTTTTCTTGTCATTTAAGTGTATCTGCAACCCATAGCCTGCAAAAAATAGTGTCACTTGTTCTGACTGCCCCATGACTTCAGAAGAGATGATGCTTTTAGCTCACATCACTTGAACTGCTGCATCTGCAGCAGAGTGTTCAATATTAGTCACAGTAAATATAATAAGCAGCACTACCAAAAGATACCCAAACCTTGCCATGCTAAACCTGCTCAAATGTGGCAAATAAAAGGAGTCAAACTTTCTAATCTCCGAGATTACAGTAAGTTCTAACTCTGGCACCCCAAACAGAAAAAACTACAATTCAACTTCCTAAATATTCATGGAATCATAGAATGGGATCCTAGCATGGCTTGGGTAGGAAGGGACCTCAGAGCTCATCTGCTCAAACCTCCCCACTGTGGGCTGAGACACCTCTCAACTAGACTCAGCTGCTCAAGGCCTCATCCAGCCTGGCCTTCAACACCCCCAGGCAGGAGGCAGCCACAGCCTCCCTGGGCAGCCTGTGCCACAGCAAACAGGACAATATCTAACAATCGAGTTCCGAAATGTTGCAGACAGAGCAGAGAAAGGGTTTGTAAGCCACTGTGCAGCAGACATGCTCCAAGGCACTCCAGTATTTTACAAAACATGGCCAGATTCATGGCCTGGCTGCCACCCACCTGCTCCAGAAGTGACAAGGGTAGCTAATCACAGCTGACCACTCCACGCAGCTCGCTGCTTGTGCTGGATTTAAAGAAGTCCCTGTTAAAAGCCACAGGAGTAGCTTCCCAGGAGTGTATGGGGATACATGTGACACTGCACGAGTCCTGTGCTGCTCTACAAGGGAATGCTTGGGTACCACCACAGATCTGTCAAAGCAGAGAGTCCTGGGGTTGGTGCAAGATTATTTTATATAACTAATATTGCTCTTGGGCTGATTTGAAAGCTCACCTCTAAGTGCTTTGACTTTATTATGTTTATTACTGACTTCACGTTCCTAGGGAGCCAAAGGGGAAAACAACATCTGAAGATAATTCCTTCCAGATCAGGCCTTCCACATGCAGGCAAGCTGCATCAAAATAACAGGCCCTGCAGGCTTGGCATCCTGAAAGGGAGCTCTGCTTCAACAGTGTTTGGCACCACAGCCTTCCTCCCTGTCAGCAAGAGATCAGGAGATAGATAACCTCACAGGAGTAGCTGATTCACCCATCCTTCAGAAGCCAGCCCATCAAGCTGCCAGCCTTGCCAGTTATCCTCTCTCTTTTCTCTTTGTGTAAGGACATTGAGGCGGTGCAGCCATGTTTGCTCAGTCAGATTTTGTTCTGGTCTGATCAGGAAAAGATTCTTTTGGTTCACTGAAAGCTTTGGTCTCTCCAAGGTGAGCACATAGCGCAACTTTAGATGCTGCTGTCCACGACTGTCTGGTTCTGTCTCACTCTACAGGCTTTATGAGTGCCCACATCCTCTGCCTGCACATCCTTTACTAGCTCATTGCATTGCAGAGTAGTGCAAAACTATTGAGAAGGCTGAAAAATGACCCAGACCTCACCATCAGAGTAAGAATCAGCTCCCTTTAGCTGATAAAGGAAAAGCCTTTGATGTTCAGACCTGCCTGAAATGAGAGCATGAGTTGGAGAAAACTGGCTAAAGATCAATTGAAACAAAATGGAAGAGACTAATAGGTGGGGAACATCTACCCTTAAAACAGCAATTAGAGATGACTGACATCTGTGAGACCTCTCTAAGGGCTGTGCTGGAATGAGGAGTTTCCTTCTAACTTGCCCGGCCTGCATCCGACAGCGAGTACATTTGCACTGGCACCAGCTGGCTGAAGTGCAGCTGGTAGCCTTTTCCTCTGCAGTTCTCATTCTTGGGCCTCTCACAGGGAGAATTATTCTTATACACTTTTGGTTTTATTAGCAACAGCACTGCCCTTGAGACCTGATGGTTTTGCCTCTGCAAAGTTCTCAGCTTCAGACCATCCTCCAGTACCTTTAATTCCACCACAGAAAACAGATTTTTTTAAGATGTGTTTGAATCTGTGAAGCTTCACAAGGAGAATGTTGTTTTCTCCTGGCTCTGACATGACATATAGGAGAAGTGTTGGTTATTGAAAACTGCATAGCACATTTTCATTTCACCCTCAATAAGTGTAACACATATCATAAACAAGAGCTCAAACAAGGGTAAAAAGCCATTTAAAAGGACATTTAAGCATTTTCCTTCTGCAAGTTGCCAGGCTGCAGACCAGTCCATGGGCCCAGTTTCGAAACTCCCCCGATCCCTTCAGCAAAGACACAGTGCACTCCTCCTGCTCTTGCCTTCACAAATAAAAAAGGAGTCAGTTCCAACACCCAGAACCACAGATGAACTGAAAAAGCCTTTCAGAACAGAACAGAGATCTGATTGGCTGCGAGCAGGTGCCAAGGGGCACAGGGAACCTCAGAACACAGCACATACAAACGGATCTCGGGAGCAGCCAATCCGACGGCACTGACTGGCCAGGAGTTTTGACATCCTTTTCTTCACTTCAGAGTACTGACTATAGCCTACAGCTCCTGTCAGACAGACATTTCTCCACAGAATGGCAATAATCTCTGGTTTATCTAGAAAAAGAAAGCCCCTGGCAGAAAAAGAGCTCTCATGCTGGAGACTTTAGCAGCCTTCACCTATGGCAAGCTGCCATGGCAGCATGACTCTGACCTCTGTCAGAGGCACAGCTACTGCATCGTCATTTCAGGTTCAAGCAGATGATCTGAGGCGTAGGAAGTTTCATGTAAACACAAGGAGGAATTTTGTCACTGTGAGGGTGACAGAACACTGGAACAGGCTGCCCAGGGGGGTTGTGGAGTCTCCCTCTCTGCAGATATTCAAAACCTGTGTGATCTGGTATAGCTGATCCTGCTCTGGCAGAGGGGTTGGACTGGATGAGCTTTCAAGGTCCCTTCCAGCCCTGACATTCTGTGACTCTGTCACCTCTGAGGTCCCTTCCAACCTGAGCCATTCTAGTACTCTGTGCTTGTACCCCTCCTTTCCAGTCCCCCTGCTAAACCTGCTCCCCAAATGGTACAACGCCGTATCAGCCCTCTAGCAAACAGGAGCTATAATAGGGTAGGAACAGCAGAGTTTAGGAATCTTTTTCAGAATACTGTCAGGATGTTGATTTCAATTGGTTTTAATCATAAACATTGCTCTGGAAATCAGTTTCAACAATCCAGTTTCATATTGCCAGGAAGAAGAGTATGTGATCAGTGTGGCTGATACCAATGCACCAGATCTTCTCATCTGACTGGAGAAGATTTGCAATCATCTCTTTCACAATGGTCTGAAAAGATTATCCAAATAAATTACCTGATAGCAGATTTTGCCCAGGGAATCAATTCAAGAAAGCTGAGCAACAATTTCAAGTTATCCGTAGACACAAAAATAGAAGGAAAAAAAAATTAAGCTTTTAAATGGTTGTGTAAACATAATTCCTTTAAGGATCAGAGAAGATGCCACCTGAATTCCTACCTGGTTATCTGTCTTCACCTACATAATTATTCAGATTTTGTAACACAGGGGTTGATAATTCTAGATAATCCGTTCTGTTTCCAGCTTAAACGATGTCCTAGTTTGCTGCAGTCTGCCACACACACATAGAATCATAGACTGGTAAGGTTGGAAGGGACCTCAAAGATCATCCAGTTCCAACCCCCTGCCATAGGCAGGGACACCTCCCACTAGCACAGGTCACTCAAGGCCTCCTCCAACCTGGCCTTCAACACCTCCAGGGAGGGAGCAGCCACAACCTCCCTGGGCAACCTGTGCCAGTGTCTCACCATCCTCACTGCAAAGAACTTCCTCCTAACATCCAGTCTAAATCTCCCCTCTGCCAGTTCAAACCCATTGCCCCTTGTCCTGGCATTGCAAGCCCTTATAAATAGACACAAATGCCACCATACCTACAGAGCCAAAGGAAAAGCTCTGAGAGATCTCAGTCACTTTGCTGTGAAAACACAGCAAAACAGGCAGTAACATCACTCCAGAGGAAAAAAAAAATTGCACCTTCCACAGTTTCTTGCCAAGGACTTTTCTGTAAACGGCTTTGTCTTCACATCTACCACCCAAACGCTTCAGAAAGAAAAGGCCATGATTTGCTCACCTGAACTCTTCTTCCAATGTTTCTTAACTACAGGGTTACTAGACACAAGCAAGAGAATGGAACTGTGAATTTCCACCACACTCTCCAACAGCTCCTAATCGAGGCTCACAGAATCATGGAATCCTTCAGGCTGGAAAAGATCCCTGAGATCATCAGGTCCAACCATGAACCCTACTCTGCCAAGGTCATCACTAAACCACACTGCTAAGCACCACATCTAAATGACCTCTAACCACCTCCAGGGATGGGGGCTCCACCACCTCCCTGGGCAGCCTGTTCCAATGNCATCCAAATGACCTCTACCCCCCCCCGGGGAGGGGGGCCCCCCCACCCCCCGGGGCAGCCTGTTCCAATGCCTGACCACTCTTGCAGTGAAAAAAATTCTTCCTAATGCCCAGCCTAAACCTCCCCTGGTGCAGCTTTAGAATGTTCCCTCTTGTTCTATAATGACCTGTGAGAAGAGACCAGCACCCACCTCTCTCTGCTGCAGAGGGTGATGAGGTCTTCCCTCAGCCTCTTCTTCCTCACACCGAACAGTCCCAGTTCCCTCAGCTGCTCTCCACCAGACTCACTCTCTAGGCCCTCACCAGCTCCATTTCTCTTCCTCTCCAGCCCCTCAATATCTTTCTTGTACCAAGAAAGCCCCAAACTGACCCCAGCACTCAAGGGGTGGCCTCACCAGTGCCAAGTACAGGGTGACAGTTCCCGCCCTGCTCCTCCTGGCCATACCAATGCTGATCCAGACCAGGATGCCTTTGGCTCTCTTTGCGCCCCAGGTCTGTCTGCAGTAACTCAAATATTTGATAGCTTGCTTATCCAGCTCCAGAATCAGGATCTAGGCCTTGATGGGAAGCCTTTGGTCAGATCTGGCAGATTAATTTAATGATGGCACTCACAGCTGAATGGTTGAGGAATTGTCTAAGGGGAAATAACTTGTCCAAACCAGCACCTATTTTAAGAAGCAGAGCAGAGGGTTGTCAAATTGGAATGGCTGAGTGGAAGCAGGTCTGACACACTTCACAGGACGAGCTGTTCTCTCTTCCTTGGGCTGTTTTGCCATGAAAATACCAGCATCTACTAAAAGGAGGGAGGTCTTTGGTGCCAAGGAATGCTAAAGCCATTTGGGGGGCTGTGTGTGGGGAAAATGGTGATAAATAGTCATTATAGAGCTTTCATTTCTAACTGATAGCTTTACCACCCTAATTTGTAGGGTGAGTTGGAGGTCCCAGGAGGTTTCATTTACATGCTTGTGCAATACAGAGTCTCTGAATCCTGAACCTTTGAAATTTGTCTGGCAAACCTCCTGCAATTTGAGATTAAATTGCTGACAGCTATCCGGGGCAGCTCTTGCTGCTTTAGGCATTGAGATGAAAACCCAAGGAATGCATCTCCTGCCAGAAATGGATCTTATCCTTTAATCATTATGACATTTTTCTGCCACTGACTTTGGCAACTTCTTTTTAATTAATACTTGGACTGCTGGTAGATCATTTCAATGTATGACTCATGCTAAACAATGGCTCTCCACAATAAAACAACATTACAATTCAACCTCTATTAAATCTCTGCAAATAAAGCATTAACACCTCCAGGCAATTAATAAAATTGGGGTGGTAACAGCAATGGCTTTGAACTGTGCAGATTCAGAGCTGTGGTCTCAGGTGAGGGAAGACAGAGCACGACTCTATCGCACTGCAGCAGCTGTGACTTTCTACTAGGCACAGCTTGGTTTGACACCAAGTGAATGGGTAACTGCTTTAGATGTAAACTGCCCAAAGTAGCTTTTTTCAGTCTCAAACTTTAACAGTCCTCAAGCATCTTGCCTGCCTCTGTGACCTCTGACTTCTACTGAAAAAGTGCTGTGAGCAAAGGGAATCATCAGGAACCTTTCTAAAATCATCATGAATCTCTCTTGTAGGCAGTCCTGAGAACCCCACTTCCTCCAGTGAGAGTCTATTTGGATACTTCCCTGAAGAAAATGTCTCCATGATGTCAGCTTTGGACTTACTTCAGAGATCTGTGAAGGCCCCACCACGGTGTTTATCCTGAAGCAACTCCAATCCATAGTTTACTAAGAGCATTTATTGAAATACAAAGTTGTTTCCTAATCTTACTTCTATATTCCTCTTCTTTCCATGCAGGATATAAGATGCCAGTAGTTTTCCATAAAAACTGATGTGATTAGTGGAAGTGTCAGGACATGTGAGCTCCTCAGCCTTCCTTAATCCTTTCCCAGCCTTCCTTCTCCTAACGAAAGAATGCATGTTCCACATGGCAGTGCAAGTTGCCTTGCTGCTGCTCACTCAAAACTCCCACTAAAAAAGCTGCAAGGCAGAAGTTCTGCCAACCTATTATTCTCCTCTGGAAATTTTGGAAGGCAGAATATCATGGTTTGTGCCTCTCCATCCAGAGCAAAGCAACAGAGGTCTGCTGCTCAGGTAAAGTAGTGGCAAACTGGCAGCTGGACAGAAAAAAAAGACAAGAGTGTCGTGGTAGACCTGCACAGGCCAAATTAGGCTTGTACATGTCCTGGCATATGCAGACATGTTTTTCTGCTCTCTCCTTCTGTTTTGGGGAGAGAGCAACCGCGGGAAAAGGGACAAAGGACCTGGCGCCACTAAGTCTGNACAAACCTTCTCTTTTCCAGTTTGGTTCGAGTTCTGTTAATATATATATTTAACAGTTATTTCCAGATCCTGTTATAACCTGTTTATAGTTTCCTAACATTGCAAAGAGCCTGTTACTATTGTTATTATTGTTATTATTATTATTATTATTATTAAATGGTGGTAGGGGGTGGTGCGAGTTCCGATTAATTAATATTAATAAAAATATATTAATATTTTTATATCGTCTCGCAGTACCTAATTACCCCCTCCCCGACAAAGAGGCAACATGAATTTCTGATGCACTTCAACAAAAAGCCATGGCCAGAATGAAAGAACTCTTCAAGGACCTGTTTAATGCACCTTGACTTGATGGGTTTAGTACTACAATGTACTGCTATCAGCTAAAGGAGAAGCAAATACATCGCTTGTGCACTGTATTACAGCAGTCCAGAGCAGCAGTATTTCAGTTTCACCTCCTGAAGAAATGAGTTCCCTCATTATGCTGTCCTAACTACTTCTCTAAGATGATTCCAACCAAAGGTGAAAGCAAGTAAAGATGCTGTAAAGACACTGCATTCCCACCAGCTTCACAGAGGTGCTCCACTAAGCAGAGAGAACAAACCTTACATGCACGACTGAAGAACTTCCCATTGAGCAGTTCAGAGGTCACAAATGAAATACTAATTCTGCTACTTCCTGTAGCAACTTCCTGAAGCTTCATCACCAGACTTCAGCAGGGTGATGCAGGCACATCAAATACACAACTGCCTGGATGCTGCAGCTCTTACACATGAAGTGTAGAAAATCAGTGGAGTATTCCATGTGCATCTTGTGACCTCAGAATTTAGCCTAGCTTGGGCCTTTCTGTGGCTATTAAAGAGTGCATTTTATCATGTGGAGAGGGACCAGAGGTGAACCATCCCTTAGGCCTTCATGCCCAACTGAAGTTATCCTAGCCATTGTATTTTGCTGCACACATCCAGGAATTAATCTTGGATGACAGATTGGAACTAATGGACTAAGTTTGACTGATACTTGGGCTGCAGTCTGGGGTCTGTTGCAGCTGGAGCTCCCCGAGAGCTCAGTTTCCTACAGCCCACTCACAGGCTGTGGGTGTGACACTCTGAGCTCTCAATGTTCCCTGCTGGACTGACCATTTGATCAGATATTTCTCACCAGTATAAATCAAACTGCATGCTTGTGCTGCCTATCAGCAGCTAAGTAAAGAGTTAAACACCACTGAAGATGCTTTCATGGTCACTTCTGATGCTGAGTTCTGCAGCACTGACACCACTTGTCAGAGGCAGATGTCTTCTGTGGAATCTGCTCTCCTGCTGTCTGCCAGATGCCAGATTTATTGCTTTCCAAAACACAACCTAAATCAGCACATACTGTTTAATTTTCATTTGCAGCTATTTGGGAGGTTGTGTTTCACCCCACACCATCTGCAGTAGGTGGTGTGTATTGATGTTACTGCTGTATTCTTTTTAAGCTATTTAGCATCTCTCAGCAGCAGCTGTCAAAGTGGTAGTACAACACCAATGAAACAACTAAGTCTGTTTTTTGCTAACAAGGTAACAGCAAGGGCTTGGTGCAAGCTTAGAAGGCACCTTTTGAATGTNTGCATGTGCACACTGCAGGCTCATGTTGAGCTTTTCATCACTCCAGACCCCCAGGTCCTTTTCCTCAGGGCTGCTCTCAGCCATTCCCCACCCAGCCTGGAGTTGTGCTTGGGATTGTGCCTACCCAGGTGCAGGACCTTACACTTGGCCTGGTTGAATCTCATGAGCTTGGCCTGGGCACACCTCTGCAGCCTGTGCAGGTCCCTCTGGATGGATCCCTGCCCTCTAGCAAGTCGACTGTGCCACACAGCTTGGTGCCATCTGCAAACTTGCTGAGGGTGCACTGATTCCTCTGTCCATGGCACTGACAAAGATGTTAAAGAGCAGGTCCCTAAACGTGCTCTGTATAAAACTTCCTGATGTAACAGCAAAAATCAAGAACTCAGGTGGACCACAGTACAGCCTCAGGCATCTCACCTGGAAAATCACAGGGTTTCTGCTAGAAGCTTACCCACTGTCAAGGCATGACCAAGCACCTGCCAGAGCTCCCCTTCCTCCCCATGAGGCACAGAAGTGATGGAAAGCAGCCTGGCAATGACAGCGCATCAGAAAAAACATTGCTTATTACCATGGGGTTTGCCAGGGGTCCATCAGCAGCTCTTCACCCTGCATTAGTGCAGTATTTGAGTAAATCCAGAGCTGGATTACTTTGTTAAAAGAAAATCTTTTGAATTAAACTCTGAGGTTTGGCCACAGAAGAACAGAGACTTTTGTCACAGGGCAGAGACACTCAGTGGGCAAAATAAAGTTCTTGCTTGTTAGCCTTCTGTGCTTCCTTGTAGAGACACAAGGAATATGCAAATTATCTCCTTGCTGTTCTCAGATCTGAGCATCTGGCCTCACTGGTGAGCTTGTTCCACAGCATTCAACTGACAAAAGCTGTTGATATCCAAAATGAAGCGAGCCCAAATAGCAAAACCACAGTGGAATGCTTTCTGATCTAAGAACCACTGCTGTGGGCAGGAAGAAACTGCAGTTTCTCTGTGCTCTCCCTTGAGACACAGCAGAGAGCCATGAATACAGCAGTTTGAATTGCACTGCACAGCAGAGTCTGTGGGGCTCAGTGCAGAGCCTTGTGTGCCCTCTCAAGCACACTGCACTCACTCTTGTCACCCAAGACACATGCCCACTGCAGTGGGCACAGGGAAACCCTGCAAGGACAACGGGAAGTGCTTGCTTACAACAGAATGGGCACCTCCAGGAGCAGCAGTGATCTTATCCTAAAGGCACCCTTCTACTCCTTCAGCTTTATGGTGACCAGCCCTGGCCCACAGTCTAGAAAAAGTCCTCAGCTGGCCATTCAGCACAGGAGCAGGGGGAGGCTAAGGCACCCAGCCCTACAGAACACAAAGTCAGGGTAGGCCTTGCTCTCAATGCAGAACTCAAGCTGCAGTTGGCCTCTCCACAAAACCTGGCCACAGAGCTCAGACAATTTCATCTCATTTCATGTTGCTGTAAGACTGTGCAGAAGTGTACACAGTAAAATAAAACCTGCTAAGTGCAGCTTTATGTCTGCCTGGCAGCCCATAATACTGCTTCATGTCTGGTTCTGCACTCAAAGCCCAGGTAAGAAAATGGCCATCAACGAGGGCAAAAATGCTGTAAGGTTCCTTCTTACCTGGTCAGGAAGAAACCTTTTCCTCTATCAGCACAGCTGACTGCAGGATTAGGTGCAAATAGTCCTCAGGCTCAGAGACAGGAGCATTCCCTTTGCCAGCAGGAAAAACTTTTAAGGGACTCTCAGAAAATGCTCTGCCCAGTTCCATATCTCATAACAAAAGGACATCAGCCAGACATCAGCTGTAGGGAGCTTATTCTTTTGGGTTCCTTGAATATTCTGAAGTGCAGAGCTGCTCTCTAGCAGGCAGGAAAGATGAGGTGAGAGGGGACTTGCCTGCAAGCTTAGGATCAGGGCTGGGCACAGTGCAGTGAGTTAAAGATTTCTCATCAGTTCAGGCAATTTTGGCTGAGATTTTACCTGAACATGGAAAACACTAAGAATAACTTGACTGTGCCATTAAGTCTCATGCCCCAAAATGTTTGCCACCACTAATTTTAGAAAATAAAATTGTTGAGATTCATCCATCTTTCTCTTCCTTTGAGAAAAGCTGACATGTGAGGAAATCACAAGCACTACAAAGTAAAAAAACCAAACAAACAAAACAAAACAAACAAAAAAAAAAACCCACAAAACAGCACTCTGCGTAGAGCATGCTAGGCAAAAAAAGCCAAATTCCTCCCCATGCAAATCTGCATGCTACAGGAACCACAGAATGGCAGGGGCTGGAAGGGACCTCCAGAGATCTTCCAGTCCTGGGCGGAGGTCACATCCCATTTGTGTGCTTCTTGCTGTGTTCTGGCCTCCCAGACTGGAAATGCAAACTAGAATTCCTTACAGACTGCAGGAAGTGAGCTTTTCAAGGACCTGACAGCCAGTTAAGACTTCCAGTCAATGAAGCCTGTGAGACAGGCTCTACCTGCACAGCTCCAAGCACACACCTGCAGAGCCCTGCACATCAGCCCAGCAAACACAAGCCAGATCCAGCCCAGAAGCCAGGTATGTCCAGCAGCATCACACTGCCTTTGGCTTCCTGTGTGCTGCCAGCAGAGGCAAGGAGCCTCGGCCCACAGCAGCCCTGCATGATTCATGTCTGCTCAGCCACAAGCACAGGCAGAGAAGGGAACTCTCTGTGGCAACACCTGGAGCTGGCACTTCTGAAAAGCCTGGCTAAGGCTTGCACAGCTCCCACTGCTCTACCAAGATGCACTCACATATGGTGCTTAACTCCTACCCAGGCTCCTGGGTGCCCTTGGTTCAGCAGTGAAGTGATTCACACCACCACAGAATGGTAAGGGGTTGGAAGAAACCTCCAGAGACCATTCAGTCCAACCCCCTGCCAGAGCAGGAGCACACAGGGCAGGTCACTCAGGAACACATCCAGGTAGGTTTGGAATGTCTCCAGACAAGGAGACTCCATAACCTCTCTGCCCTGCTCCAGGGCTCTGGTACCCTCACAGGGAAAAGCCTTTCCCTCCTGTTGCTGTGACATCTCTGCTCCAGTTTGCCTCCAGTGCCCCTTGTTCTGTCCTTGGCCATCCCTGAGCAGAGCCTGGCTGTGTCCTGCCCACACTGCCCTGCACATCTTTATCAGCCGCAATGAGGGCAGTCCTCAGGCTCCTCTGCTCCAAGCTCCAAACCCCAGCTCCCTCAACCTGTCCTCACAGGAGATGCTCCACTGCCTGCCACAGCTCTGTAGCTCTGTGCTGGACTTCTTCGTGCAGTTCCCTGCATTCAGTAGGGCTGAACCTACTCTTAGCTCTCCCCTGATCTACCACCAGTAGGGAAGGTGGCTAGTGGCAGCTATAGGTGTGCTGTGGATAAGCCAGCACTAGACTCAGGCAGCATGTTCTAGGTTTGGGTTATACAAGGGGTTAACATGTCTAGAAGAGCCTTCCACAGGTTGTTATCCCAAGAGCAGCAGTAGCAAAATGAGAGCTGCCCAGGAACTCAGGTGCTTGTCAGCTTTCACAACAAGGCAGCCCCACAGGCACTTCAGCAAGGGGATGCTTTGCTCAGGTAGTATTTCAGCATGGGCTGCCTTAGAGATTAAAGCTCCTTTCTGCTTGAAGGGCTGTTAAAAGCCTTACACACCACACATCAGTGAATGAAGCCTTAGAAGAGACTTCTAAACTGTCCTGCCCTGCTCCAGACCCAGCCCTGTGTCCAAAACCATCCAGCCATAAACAGGACCCTTCTGTCTCTCACATCAGTCCCCACTCTAGATCTCAGGCTATGGCACAAAGTGACACAGGGCAAGTTTCTCTAGCACAAGGCACTAAGTAGGAAGCCTGAACATTCTTGGTTGTGATTTTGTGGTCCCACACAGACATCATTCTATTAAACAGAGCAGCTTCTTGCTCATGGTTATTGTTCTGAGATAATTTGATATGACAGGTCCAGATGCTTGAAACTGCTGCAGCGCTCACAGACTGGGAGCAATAAATTATGATAAAGGACACATTTAATTCAGTTTACAGCAGATTTGGCACTGTCAGACGTATGGAATTTCTAGCTGAGTGTAACACAGACCCCATTACACGCTCCAGGGAACCTTGGAATTGAAACAGTGCAAGGCAGAGGACATTGCTGTGAGGCTGGAATCATCTCTCTGCTCAGCAGCCCTGCACCGCACTGCTATCACACTGTAGTACTCAGCATTGGCCTTGTCTTGAAACAACCAGCAGGACAATTCCCTAGTGCTGGGCAGACTCAAGCTCTTTTCACCCCATTTGGAACTTTAGAAATCCACACAGCATCAACCTTGGAGAGTACAATGTGGACAGAAGCCCAAAGACACCATGTATTGCCCTAAGAGTCACTCTTCTGAGGAATACCTTGTGCATCTATTTCCTATCCAGCCACCTTTGACGTGGATTTAATCCACAAAGACCACATAAGCTTTGAGCTAAGGATATCTGATGGACCTGAGCACTGTGAGGCCACAGCAGAACACAAGGGTTTTGTTCTTAAGGCTGCAGAGCCGCAGAAGGGAGCTGCCTGTGCTTGCTGCTGATGAATATATACAACTGTACCTGTGTATGTATAGACTGAGATGAGCTGCTCTAGGGGAGGAAGGCACTGCAGAGAGATCTGGACAGGTTAAAATGGGCTGAGGTCATTGAGAAAAGCTTTAACAAGACCAAGGGCTGGGTCCTGCACTTTGGTCATGACAGCCCCAAGCAATGCTACAGGGTTGGGGCAGAGTGGCTGGAAAGCAGATTGGTGGAAAAGGATCTGAGAGTGCTGGTGGATGGGTGGCTGAACATAAGCCAGCCTGTGCCCAAGTGGCCAAGAAGGCCAATGACATTCTGGCCTGGATCAAAACCAGTGTCCAGCAGGAGTAGGGCACTGATTGCCCCCTGTACTCAGCTCTGGCGAGACCACAGCTTGAGCACTGGGTTCAGTTCTGGGCACAGAACAGGAAAGACATTGAGGGGTTGGAGAGTGTCCAGAGAAGAGCAATGAGGCTGGGAAGGGGTTTGGAGGGCATCACATAAGGGCTGCTTTCAGGATTGTTGTCCTGTCTCCTGCACTGTGCATTTTTTAAGGAATCTCTACATTGTGTTTTCAAGCTACACACATTGCCTGAGGGAAAGAGAAACCTCCTTTACCAGTTCTGCAGTACAGGCTGCAGGTTGTGCTCCTGCCCTTGCAAACGAGCAATCCTCATTCTATAATGTTACATCCATTGCTGTTCCTCATCTTTACTTGGCATGGAAGCAGGTGACTATTCCACTGTTACGGCAGCTGTTAGCAGTAGGTGACAGCCCTTCAGTCAGTTTGCCTTCCCAAAGATCTTTAGTTATCAGTTTGTGTTTTCTGAAGGGTAATTTCTCAAGTAGTTTTCTCAGAGATCTTTTCTTGTAACTTCCTTAGTTTGGAATTACAAACTGCTTCACTGTGCAATCCCTTCTGCTCCAGTTCATTCCTACAGAGGCGCTCCCACTATCAGCATTAGCATCATTTGCATTGCTATGGAGCCCATGAGGTGCATCTTTAAGCTCTATGAAATTATTCAGCAGGGAATAATGAAGTATCTTGTATTGTCTTGAAGCTGTAGGAACAGGATCAACCTAAAGTGCAAAACATTTCTATGAGCTTATATTCCTTTCACCCAGCTGTGAGACTTGGTACTTCTAACAGATCCACTGCTACCTATGATGAACAAGATGAAGCTCGTTCTCTACTCTGATATTCCCTGACATGCCTCCATGCAGCTTCCTGAGGAGCTATCCATCCCTTCCCATCCTTCCCACTGTTCAGAAAGAGTATGGATGAAAAGGGAATTTAAAAGACAGAAGCTTTTACAGAGAGGTGTGGCCAGGAGTTCAGTCTCAGCTGAACTGCACGGTGAGGCTGGCTGCTCTATTCCCTGCTAGCTGTAGGGAATGGCCATGAGAGAGAAGCAGAAGTCATTTCCATATTCAAATGGCCATATTTCCAGAGCCACACTTCTGTCCTACCACAAGTTAACATTCACCTTCTGGCTGACAGTTCCAGGATCATGCCTCCAGCAGCAAGTTTTCCCTACTCGTTACTGTTAGCTGCTCCTCCCTGCATGCTGCTCCCTGTCTCTAGCAGCACTTCTGAGACACAGGCTGAGCAGATGAGGAAATAGCATATCCCATCCACTGCCCCCTTCTGCCCCAGGCTGTCAGCTTCTTCAGAAAAGAGCTATGAGGGGGGGATTCCAGATGGAGAAGTAACTATGCCCTTGATTAACCCTTTCTGAGCTGTATGTGTATTGATGTGGGCATGAAACACATCCCGATTGGATGTTCCAGACAGGAATTAGAGGACACAGTGGAAGCAAACCAAAGAACAACACTTTTAAAATGCTGCTAAATTGGTATGGTTTGTTATGGCCTGAACAACTTGCTGACAGTTGCTGTGCCACCGGTTTCTCTGTACCCCCCTGGAAGTGCAGGCACTGTGGCTGCAGCAGTGTCATGTTTCCTAGCTGATTTGTTTGCCGGTGTGCATTCAATGCTCATAACTCTCACAATCTGCTCTGACTTGCATCTCCACAGTGTAAGCTGCAGCCATCTGCATTTGCAGCTGTCTTCCCTTGGGATGCAAAACTGAGTGGGATTCACCCTTCCAGACATGCACATCATTATACAGTATCATTAGGACTCTCTCAGGCTTGAGCAGAGCTCTAGTTTCAAACTTCCTAACTAATATCCTTGACGAGCATCCTTTCAGGCAGCAGCCAGAAGGAAAAGCTGAGCAGGTTAGAAATGACTGTTGGGCTTCAGAGACAAAGTAGAGAGACAAAGTCTCACGTGGTGCTACCTTGAGGCCCTCCAGGCAAGAGCTCAGGAAGCAGCAGGTGCACTCAGCTGCCAGCGAATGTATGGCTACACAGCTCCTGGCACCAGCACAGAGATGGCTTCACACACACCTCTGTCTTTGGTAAAGGAGGTGGTTTTCCAAAGATGTTTGTACAATAATATGTGGAGTCTGGGCAACAGACCAGCTGTGGGGCTACCACATGAGCAGAATCTGGTGGGTCTGGTGGAATCTGGACTTCCAAATTGGGACAAGATCATGGACAGGCAAAAGCTGAGAAAAACAGCGAGTGGAGAAGAGAAGTCACACTCCTGTGTGGAGCAGCACTAATGAGAAAGTGAAAACGTGTCTATGGAAGGCCTCTTTGTCAAGACCAAGATGAGTAAGGAGCACAGGATCCCAGGTCTGTTAGGGATCACTGGGTCAGGAGGGAGAGCATGAAGCTTTGTGCAAACAACCAGCAGCAGTTTTCCAGTCACAGGCTCTTGTGCTGCAGAGGATTTCACCCAGCAGCCATCTACCAGAAGAGCAACAGCATGTTCCTGATGACATCCACAACACCTTCAGAGCACAAATGCTGGAAGCAAGCATACTCCAGTTGTGCTGTTACTCAAACCACCAAAGACTGCTGGCAAATGCAAGGACATATGCAAAGCACAGGCAATCTAAATGCAATTTAGGGCTTACTTGAAGGGAGTTGCAAAGGTGATGAACTTTTTGCTACTAAGAGTTGTTAAATGTAAGGAAACCAGGCACAAACTGTGACTCAGGAGGTTCAGAATGGGTAGCAGAAACGATGCTTTCACCAGGAAGGTAATGCATCAATGGAACAATTAAGCAGAGAGGAGGAAAAATCCTGTCTGAGAGGTGTTCAAGATCTGAGCAAGGTCGTGGCTGAGCTGATTGCTTTGGCAACAGTCCTGCTCCAATTGGCATGCTGGAGTAGAGACCTCCAGTCTGAGGCTACATCAATCTCACATAACTTTGCAGATTTCTTCTGAAACTGTTACTTCAAAGTATTTTCCTCTGTCCTTCAGCATATCCTACCCTGAAGAGGTCACTAAGCATATCTGATGATTAAATTCCCCAGCCAAAGGAATAAGAATAGATTAATTTCTGCTAAATTAATGCCTCACCATTCTTAGTTTGGGTAATTACAGAATCTTTTTTTATCCCATTATTTTCTCTAGCTTCTTCAAAAGGCAATTACCTCATAACAAAGCGGATTACACTACTAATACATTTTCTGTGTAGCCAAATGTTTTGCTGCTGGGCTCCACCAAGACATTGTTCCAGAAAAGCACTGGGAAGTGGATACACCAAGAGCACCACGAATTGAATGAATGTGGAATCAGCTGTCAGCGAAAGCTGATTATTCTCACATTCCAGATATCCTCTGCACCACCACCTGGGATCAATATCTAGACAGTAAAATCCTAATTTTCTTCCTTAGCCTGCAGTTCACAAGCAAAGGGGAGGGCTGGGTGATACCAGCAAATAGCAAGGCTGCAGAACTTACTGGTACAGAGAAGTTTCTTGCAGGTACTAATCAGTCTCCACCAAGCCTGCAGCTCCCACTGAAGCCAACAGCAGCTGCAGATGTTCCAGCTCTTTAGAACTCAGATTGCCTTATCTCAGGTGTTTCTGTTTACCTCCAGCACAGTAATTAAGGGCTAGATCCTCACAGATATTCAGGCACTAACATGAAGCTGATGGAACATCAGTGCCTAAATATTTTGCAGGCTTTAGTCTAAAGGTAAGCCCACATGTTTGCAGAACATCTGTGCTCCCAGTGCTCCTCTGACTCTCTGCTTTCAGCCTACCAGCACCAACAGCCCATTCAAACATTCCTGGAGGGAAAAAGAACCCAAGGAATTGAGTCCAACCCAATGCTTTCATACAGCATTTAGAGTAAGAGAATGGGTTTCTGAGCTTGGAAATTCCCTCAGCTCTGGTGTTCCCCTGAGCCTGTGGATGGAAATGGATCTTGTGCTTGCTGTCGGGTTCAATTTGAGCACAGCTGAAGGAGCTTTCCCCACCAACAGCACTTCTTGGCTGTTCTTGGCACACCTAATGCATGATGGCAAATGAGCTTCAGCTAAGTGACTGCAGCTCCCACAGAAACCACACAGTGGCTCAGGTTGGAAGGGACCTCAGAGCTCATCTGCTCCAACCTCCCCACCATGGCCAGGGACACCTCTCAACTAGACTCAGCTGCTCAAGATCTCATCCAGCCTGGCCTTCAACACTTCCAGGGAGGAGGCAGCCACAGCTTCCCTGGGCAGAGTCTCACCATCCTCACACACAAGGACCTCCAGTTTAGTGTGCACAATGCTGCAGGGGCAGATGGATCTCCATGCAGCATGGGCATGTGCTCCATTGGTGCATGGCCCTGAGCAGGTGAAAAACACCTTGGCCTCTCCCCTAGGTCTGCATTTGCATGGTAGCTCCTGCTCAGAATTCATTTCTTCCCATTTGACAGCCCTGTCCTCCCAACCATGCTACTCCAGCCCATCCTGTTTGTTTGCTGGTTCCATGAGCATATCAGACAAGCAGGCTGTGCTTCTTGGTAAGGTCTGTGTGCACCACCCATAAGTCTGCCCAGGACACATTAAATGGCAAGATATAGTGGTGGGTTTGACCTTGGGGTGGATGCCTGGTGTCCACCAAAGCCACTCTGGCAGTTCCTTTCCCCAGCTGGATAAGGGAAGAAAAAAAGTACAGTGAAAGGCTCATGGGTGAAGATAAGGACAAGGAGATCACACATCAATTACCGTTACAGGCAAACCAGACATGACTTGAAATTAATTCATCACCAATCAGATCAGCATCACTGACTGGTTTGGCCTTAGCCAGTGGTGAGTCCATCATGGGGCTGGCTGGCATTGGCACCATCAAACACAGGGGAAGCTTCTCAAAGAAACCACCCCTGTAGCCTCCCTGCTACCCAAACCTTGTCACATCAGCTCTGTACAGACACCCACACATCTGTGTGACTGGGCCACCTTCTGCTAGCTCTGATTTGGGCAGAGCTGAGGGGAAATTTGCCTCCCCAGACCAGCATTTTTCTCATGCTAGACTTAAGTTCTCTGACTTTCTCAAGGCAATGACATTTCACCTGGCTCATGGAAGGCCTTTCTACAGTCACAGGCCCTGTGTGTTTTACTGACAGATAACTCAGATCACCTCCCAGAACTGCGTTCACTGTACATTATTTTGAGGCAAGCACTTTTGGAAAAGCAAAAGACCAAGGGGTCTGAGTCAGCACAGCTTCCTTCAAGGCCTCTCACACTCCACCTGCACACTTTCTCATCTCTTGAACCAGGACAGCAAACACTACAGAGGAAATTCTTTGCTGATGACAAAGGTGCTGTATTTGCCCCACTTTCTGCATCCCCATCATCCCTTGTAGGTTTACTTTTCCATCAGGTCTAACTCAGTCTCCTTTGAGCTCTGCTAACCTCACTATTTCATTCAGCAGTTGTTGCTTTTTGTACATTTGGTTTTAAGCATCCAACTGGATTAACATTTCCTGGAACCTCTCTTGAGCGTCAGAACTTCAGATGTGTGCGTGGTCAGAAGCTGTCCTCCATGACTAGAAAGAGGTCTTTGCTGCCAAGGAATTCCACACTGCATGCAAAGATGGGAAGTGATTAATAAAATATCACTGAGGATAATTTGAAGATGTTTCCAACGCTCAGTAAAAAGTGTTTGACCAGTCTTAGATGTTGGCGGTTCTGAGTCATAGCCTCCCCTCTCCAGAAGAGGACTTTCAAGTCCTCCTCTCAATGAGAACAACCAGAGGCAAGAATTTGCTCGGAGATAAGTGTACTACACTGAGTTTCCACTGAGCATTTTAAGTCAATAAGATAAATGGGCTGATGTAATCACTTCCCCTAATTGAGCAACCACTAAGCTGTGCATTAAACTCAGATATGGAAGCATTTAGCCCACAGTTAGATCCCAATTAGATACAACTCTTATCAGGAGAAATCTTATCTCAGCACTTACTTTTATCAGGAGCAAAGGCAGAGAGCCTCAGCCACAGATAGTAAAGTAACATATATTATTGCTAACTCCCCTTGCATGACTCTGGGACTGAAATTTTAGGGGGAAAAAAAAATACTCATTTGATGGCTTTTGTTCCCCCTTTATTTAGTATTTTTTCCCTCCCCTAATTAGGTGGAGTACATTCTAGGACAAAAGACTGGAATTAAACTGCAAGAAAAGCCCCAGAGCAGAAGCACATCCCAGCTGCTAGGTCAATTTCTGACCAAGACAAAACATGCCTCTGGTTTTTAGGTGACAGCTTTTCATGAAACCCAGAAACGACCAAAGGCAGGGATGGCAATTAAGAGATTTAATCCTCAGCCTACTTCCTGTCAGAACTATCACAGGCAATAAAACCCTCCCGACCCTGAGCAAGCCTTCAAAGAGGTCACTGCTCCAAACTTAGCAGATGAGAGAAAAAGTCCTGTAGTTTGGGAAGAAACCTCCAGAGCTCCTTCCAACAGAAGCAGCAGCAGGCAGTGGAGATCCTCTCAGGTTTGCTGGATTTCAAGACCACCCAGGGGTAGACATCTTGGAATTTTCACCCACCTGTGGAATAGTATCCATAGAAAGGAGAGACTCACACAGTCCTCGTCTCCTCACCTCAGTATGCCACTGCCCTGCCCAGCACACTCACTTTGCCTGCTCCCTACAGAATGCCATCTGCCTATTTCTCCTCTGCTTCCACTTACAGTCACTTTCTCACCTTGAGCACTCTCTTCCCAAGTTTACTTTTAACCAATATAAAAAAACCCTACATCAATATTTGAGGGACCGTTCCTGCCAGATCCCTGCAGAGCTGTTCTCCCATGATGCAGATCAGGAATCTGCTGAAATATGGTCCTAATTCTCTCCCAGTCCATGCATGGGATTCCATTTCCACAGCAATCAAGAGCAGGCACAGGGGGAAGGACTGCTGGGCACAGAGAGCTGGAAAATGGCATAGCTCTGAGTTGCAGTGGTTTGAAGCTGCAGCAGGGTAGATTGAGGTTGGACATCAGAAGGGAGTTGTTCACAATGAGGGTGGTAAAATACTGGAACAGGTTGCTCAGGGAGGTGGTTGAGGTCCCATCCCTAGAGACATTTAAGATCAGATTTGATGTGTCCCTGCACAGCCTGCTCTAGTTGGAGGTGTCCCTGCTGCCTGCAGAGGGATTGGACAAGATGAGTTTTGAGGGTCTCTTCCAGCCCGATGTAATCTGTGAATTACTGGTGAGGGGGCAGAGCTGAGATGCCTGCAGAGTTGTTCTACCTTCAACTGAGAATGTTTCTCAACTTGAAGTTTCCCAAACTCACTAAAAACAACCTTTCAGCCATAGTGCTCCATGGTGTGGATCCTGCCTCACAGCTGGCAAGAGCAGAAGAGAGCCTGTCTGGTTACACTGCACTGGTTTCATCTGTACCTGAGAAGCAGGAGGCAAAGCTGCGTGTGTCGGGCACAGCTGTGCCCACAAGGCAAGGCCATGCTGCCAGCAGAGCTCCCTCCTGGGAGAGCAGGGGCATTCTGCTCTGTACTTACCCTCTCTCTTGGTTTGCCACCCCTGGCCGAGACGTGAGAGTGAGCGAGCATGACCTGTCCGGTTTGTGGCAGAGGGAAAGCACAAAAAGGGCCATTTCCACTCTCCCCCACACCGTGCAGAGAGTCTTGCTTTACCTCACTTGCCACACTGCTGACAGGACTCATGACAGAACAGAACTCAGAGCACCACATCACCCATTACTTGGTGCCTGTTTCCAGTAAGAGATAACCACAACATCACCATGTGTGTGTCTCGGCATAATAAATTCTGGCTTGGATTAAGACATAACTTCAGTTAGAGACACACAAAACCATGGAAATAAGTCATGTAAGCAGCTGACAAACTGCAGCCTACCTACCTCCTGGTACTCTGAAATGGATCTGTGATAAAACAGCAGCTACTACAGTCAACAGGAGGCAGGATCTCTACTGCTTGCTATAAAAAGAGGCATTCAAGCCTAGAAGTGTAAAGCCAACAATGTACTTCTTAGAGCTTGCCCCTCCAAGGAAAATTTGGCACAAGGAATAAAAAAGCATTCCTATAGAGGGCTGGGTTTTAACAACAGACCTTGAAACACAGGACAGCACTTACACCAAGAGAGGGTTCCCACCCCAGCAAGAGCTGGGCTCAGGGCAGTAGAATGTAGGTAACCCAGGGTGGAAGGCAGCACAGCACAGGCTTCCCGTGCCAAGCAGAAACACTGCAGAAGCTGTTCCTGTCTTGTATAGCAAATCCTGATTTATATTGTACTTCTGCTACAAGTGCAGGGAATAAACCCTGGGGCAAATACCAACATTCCTTTGCATCTGCATGCCCTGAAAACTGGCCTAAACCCCTATGCCACAAGTCTTCATTGCAGCGAAGCATTAGCAGCGAGCACTAGTTTGTGACTAGAGCAAGCCACTGAGACCCAAACACAGACAGGAGCAGTCTCCAGCAGGGAAGCTACTGACTTCTCCCTGCCACCAGGTGCTGTAGCTCCACAAACACACAGGCAGGGCTCTGAAAGAGTTGGAAGACGACACATTACACCTGTCAGCACAAACCAGTCTCATCCGTTCCTAACCCATTCGTGACTAACAGAAGAGGAACAAACAAACCAGATCCTGCCCTGATTACCCAACCAGGCAGAGTTCTCACAGGGGGACTTCAGAGGTTGGGCACATCAGCTACATTTTCAGAGAAGGACCTACATCAGAATATGAGTTTGAAGGTTCCTTCACCTGACAGCTTGCTGGTTTGCCATGAAGTGTATCACTGGTGTCTTGGAAATAAATGCCCAAGCTCAGCTGCTTTGCCATGATGACATTGGAACCTCTCTCAAGAGGAAAAGCTCAATTGTAGAAACGTTTTTTAGCTTTAACTCAACGGTGGCAGAGTATAGAAGGGCTCAGGTTGGAAGGGACCTCAGAGCTCATCTGCTCCAACCTCCCCACCATGGCCAGGGACACCTCTCAACTAGATTCAGCTGCTCAAGGCCTCATCCAGCCTGGCCTTCAACACCCCCAGGCAGGAGGCAGCCACAGCCTCCCTGGGCAGCCTGTGCCAGAGTCTCACCACCCTCCTACTGAAGAACTTCTTCCACAGCTCCAGTCTAACTCTGCTCTGCCTCAGCTTCAACCCATTCCCCCTTGTCCTGTCTCCAGATACCCTGATGAAAAGTGCCTCTGCAGCTTTCCTGGAGGATCCCTTCAGTTGGCAGGCAGCTCTAAGGCTCCCCTGGAGTCTTCTCTTCTCCAGGCTGAATACTCCCAGCTCCATCCCTTCATGTTAAAATGTTCTGGCTGCACAAGGTCACAGAATGGAGTATGAGAGCTGGAAGCCCAGTCTGAGAACCACAAGTCTAGGAAATCTGTGGGAAAAACCCAAGTAGATGAGAAGTGGTCCTGACACTAGCATCTGCTGCTCAAAACCTCATAAACTAACTGGGCCGCAGCTGACGCCAATAGCTCACTCCCACAGCACATTGCAGCAGGTCTTCAAGGAACAAAATCCTGAAGGGTTATTCTGGCTGAGTTAGGAAGGGGACTTCAGTAGACACTATTAGAAGCAATCTGGGCTGAGGCACTCTTATGAAGTGATTTACTGCAGCCAAAATCAGATTTCAAATTCAGTCTCTAGGGAGGGACTCCTTGTTCCTCCCTGCTGCATTGTGAACCCTGCTGTCCCCAATGCCACACACTGGGCTAGTACTGTCACAGGAGACAAGAATCTGTAGTTCTGTTTCTAACTTAATGGATAAAACATCTCAGAGCTGTCAAGCAGCATCTTGCAGGGGGTTCATTTTGCCAGACTAGAGCCTAGATTTTACTGGCTTGTTGTTATTTTGAGGTTTGTAGTCATTTTCCTTTGTACTTGCTCAGCAATGGGAATTTAAGGATGTAGGTTTCTTGGATCCCCATCAAGCCTGACCATCTCCAGGAATGGAGCCTCAACTACGTCCCTGGGGAACCTGTTGCAGTGTTCCAGCACCTTCATGGTGCAGAACTTGTTCCTCACATCCAATCTCAATCTGCTCTGCTCTTATTTCAAACCATTGCCCTCATCCTGTCCCTGCAAACCTTTGCAAACAGTCCCTCTGCAGCCTGCTTGTAGCCCCTTCAGGTCCTGGCAGGCTGCTATCAGGTCTGCCTGGAGCCTTCTCCTCTCCAGGCTGAACACCCCCAGCCCTCTCAGCCTGTCCTTGTAGCAGAGCTGCTCCAGTGCCCTGAGCATCTTCATGGCCCTCCTGTGGAGCTGCTCTATCAGGTCCATGTCCTGGCTTCCATAATGTCTAAATGCTGTAACACAGAAAAGCATTTTCATGCTTTGTCCTATGAAGTCAGAGGGAGGCAAAGAAGGCTCCCAGAACTTGTCATGAAGGACTTGTCTGTCTGCCTGGGAACTGTAAAAGAAACATCTCCCTAGAGAACCTGGGGAAGTAAACCAAGTAGACATTTACATTTGGTATATTCCCCTAATGATGTTATTTTAAAGGTTGACAGATGCTGTATTTGGTAGGGCAGGATTTTCCTTATTAAAAAAAACTAAAAATAAGTGAATCCCTTCCACAATTTTTCCCACTCTTGTGCTCTGTGGAGGTGCTAGTGAAGCACAGCTGCAACAGAACACAGCACTAAGAGTCAGGGTAAAAAACTTCTGCAGATGGTTTTATCACATGCACCTCTGTAACACCTGCTAAAAATGAGTTTCTTTGGGTTTCCTTGACTGCTAAAATTGCAAATTCTTCTGGGTTTTCTTGGCTGCCAAGAGGTGACTATGCTATGAGGTCTTGCTTGAAACCAGTGAGGAGGTTGAGCACAGCTGACCTCAGATTGCAGTCAGTGGCACTGTACAGAAACAGTGCCCTGCTGATTCTTCAAAAGAGCAGAGAAAATGGCATGGGGAACATATTCCTAAAGGACAACCTGGTGCCTATCACATGTAGCTGCCAGCCCTGCAGTGCGCGAGGCACGCATGTGAGTATCAACGCAGCTGGAGGAGTTCACTTAGTTGGATCCCTCTTCCTGGTCAGTCTTGACCATGACTGTTACTGAATGCAGTCTGCGCCGTTTGGAAGGTAAAGGCTAATTACTGCCATGAACTGAAGGCAAGATGGAAATTGTTATTGTCAATCTGCCAGGAAGTGACAGAGCTGCTTCTGGGCAGAACTTCCTGAAAAGCACTGCAGGTATTCACAGAATGTCTCAGGTTGGAAGGGACCTCAGAGCTCATCTGCTCCAACCTTCCCACCATGGGCAGGGACACCTTTCAGCTAGATTCAGCTTCTCAAGGCCTCATCCAGCCTGGCCTTCAACACCCCCAGGAAGGAGGCAGCCACTGTCCTCTGCAGGAATTGCCTGAAGGAGCTATTCCACCAACGCAAGAGTCTCCAGACATTAAAGTTTTGACTCCTTGCTGTGATTTAACCCCACCCAGCCCCCAACAAAGCAACCATGCAGTTGCCAGCTCACTCCTACCCCCTTGGCACATTGCAACATCAGTAGCTGTTCAAAACTAGGTTCATCAGAATCCTTTTACCCCCATAAAAGCACTGCAATCAAACAGCATTTCCAGCACTTCCTCTCTACCATTTCCTTTCTCAGATGACAAAGTTACTGTTCCCTTTGAGTGCAGCCCCTAATGTCATCATTTTCCAGCCTGTAAAATGTACCCAAACCAGCTGCTGGCAGGGCAAAACGACCTGACCTCGGTGGTTACAGACTGCTGTTGGCACATCACTGGTACCAGCTGTACTGACTGGGGGCCTGCATCCTCCTGTGCTCATCTGCAAGCATCCCTCACAGCACTTCTAACTGTGGCACACGAAGGGCACCACAGGGCCCTGTTAGCAGCTTTGTTGCATGCAAAGGGGGCCTGCTAGCAGCCCTGTGCCATGTGAAGGGCACTGCAGGGCTCTGTTAGCAGCCCAGTCCCACAGACAGGACTTAACCTGATTGAGTTCAGCTGCTAGCTGAGGTAGTGAAGCCTCCTGCTCTAAGCGCAGTCTGTGAGCCTACAATGCCTCATTGTTTGGCTGCTTCTAGGTGATAATGAACTTGGCATCCAGTTCCCCCTCCGGAGAGGTTTCCAGGAGACTCTACAGAAACTGTTTGCTGCTCCTGGTTTTATGTAACCATCTTAGTTTCAGCATGCAGAGAAGCTTGTTCTTGTCAACCCCTTATCTCCAGGGCTGCACTGACAGCTAAATGTGAGTCACGCTGGCACGAGACCTGTGTGTGTTTATACCTGACACATACTTAGGGCTTACTTTATAAGCCAGGATTCCATCTTCTGGCTAATGGCATTGTCAGTGCATTACCCTATGGCTCGGGCAGCCCTCCACTGACTGTGGCAGTGGCCCTGATGCTCCTCTGTCTATACACAAGCTGATGTTACACTGGCAGCTGAAGTACGTTGCATTGCCTGATAAATACCTTGTCTTGTCCAGCTAAGCCTGAAATTCAGATTGTAAACCTACATTGTCAGCAGTTCACAAACTAGGCTGAAATGCACTGCACCTTCTGACCTAAGCCCAGCAAAATCTCAGAATCACACAATTGTTCTGGTCAAAAAAGCCCTTTAAGATCAAGTCCAACCTTTCCCTAACTCTACCAAGCTGCTACTAAACCACATAGCTTAGCACCACTCCTGTGTCTTTTAACCACCCCAGCAAAGGGGATTGGACTACCTCCCTGGAGAGCCTACTCCAGTGTTTAAGAACTCTTCAGTGAGGAAGTTTCTTCTAATACCCAATAATACTTCTTCCATCAGTAGCAGCATTCAGCCACCAAAGGAAGCTCCTGAGCAAGGGAGGCAGTGACCATGAGTGCACAGCTCCCCTAAGAATGAGAAGCAGCCAAAAGAGCACTCTAAGATGTCAGTGGCTCAAAAACAATAGGGAATAGTTTTCAAATGCAGCTTCGTCAGAACTAGGAAAAGAGGAAGGAATCTTGGCCCAGTGAGTCAACATAAGAGAAACAAATGTTCTGACAAACAGCTTAAGCTATGGATCCAAAATATCAGAGCTCATCACAAACATAAACTGTCCCTGTCGACTCCATGGATGAAAGCTCTGTGTGCAGTCCCAGCACACTGAGCTGCAGCCACTGCAAGGTTCTTAACAGTTCAGGAGTGGTTCAGGAGTTTTTCCCCACCACAAGATTCACCAGCCTAGCTCAGACAGCTGAAAGTTAAGGATGAAGCTGTATTGTACAGCTTAGCACAAATGTACAAGCATATATACAGATATTTACAACTAAATACAATTATATACAAGTTAAAAGTAATACAGAAATTCAAAACCCCTCCTGAACAGCAGAACTGCCCAGGAGGGCTCCGAACTAACTCCCCTCCTTCTGCTCACCCCCTCCCTCACCTTAGAAGGCTTACATGCAGGGGTGAGATGCAAAAAGCTGATGAGAGGTTAGAAGGAGAATGATTAGACTGGGTTACACAGATTCAAGCAGAGACATTTAACACGGCAAGCAGCAGACAGAGACTGACAAACTTTGTTATTGTTTCTTGTTTTTATACCTCTAAGCAAAACCAATGGGTAATACAGACACCACTATTATTTTCCTTTCATAACCAAAGAATTTGGTAGAAATATTTGCCAAATATTTCTACAGGTGATGAAATAACTTCAACCTTCAGCAAGTTATTTCAATCTGTTTGACAGAAAATCTTAGCAAGAGAAAGGGATACAGTGAGGGTTCTCCAACCAACATCTAGAATCACGAGCAGTTTGTCTGTCCAAACAACTCCATTCTTCCACAGCCCTTTGTAGCTTTGTCTTTCATTTTAATAGGAAACTGTTAAATTCACCCTATGTATAAACTCACATCCCTAAGTGCTTAAAACAGGATTTTAAACTTTCAGTCCCAATAGTACACCTCAGAATATCCCAGGCAAGTGCTAACTGCAGAAGACACTATCACACCCCTGAATTCAGTGTCTCAGATCTGAATTAATCACAGAATGGTAGGGGCTTGAAAGGACTTACAGAGATCATCCAATCCAACTCCCTGTCAGAGCAGGAGCTCCCAGGGCAGGTCACTCAGGAACACATCCAGATGGGCTTGGAATGTCTCTAGAGGAAGAGACTCCACAATCTCTCTGGGCAGCCTGCTTCAGTAACCTCACAGCAAAGATGTTTCTCCTCATGTTGTGGTGGAACCTCCTGTGCTCTCATTTGTGTCCTCTGCCCCTTGTGCCACCACAGGACACCACTGAAAAGAGCCTGGGCACATCTTGACACTCACTCTGCAGATGTTCACAAACATGCTAACATCTCCTCTCAGCCTTCTCTTCTCCAGAACGAACAGCCTCAGGTCTCTCGGCCCTGGCTGCAGAAGGTCCCTTGTCCCAGAGCAAGGGGTTGAACAGCACTGAATTATCAGACTCGGGTCTGGATCAAGGACTTGGACTTGTCAGACACCCTTTCAGGCACCACTGGGGCCAAAAGCAGCCACCTCTGCTGCAGCTCCCCTGAGCCGTGGAGTGCAGCACCAAGCTGTCAGCCTGTGAAGCACAGCTGAGGTCACCTACTGCAGACGAGTCTCCAGCTGGGCTGAGCAGCCACTCTGCCTGCCCTCAGGGACCCTTTGAAGTGGCAAATAAACCAACACCTTCAACAGCACGTGTGTGCTGTATGCTGCGGGGCAGGCCCCCTGCTCTCCTGTGCCATGCCGCACCAGGGGCATCCCCGAACACCTACAGCACACAGGCAACCCACACTTGGCTATAGCGCCCCTGAGGAGCTGCAGTGCACAGGCAGCCCACAGAAGGACAGGAAAAGAGCAGCAGCAAGCGATCAGCGGGAAGCTCAGAACTGCAGGGCAAAACACTGCCAGCATCCTGTGCCACTCCTCACCTCACTGCAGGGACTGCTACAGACCAAGGGTAACTCTTCATGAAAATGAGAGAATTGAGACTGGGAAGTGGAGGGGATAGGCATTGGGCTGCAGCTGAACCCGAGGAAGGGGGAGCAAAGGTGTTTCTTTCCTTGATCAATCAGAAGTTTCTGTTAATGGGCAATACATTAAGGACATTAAAATGTAAATTAAATTCTCCAAGTGTGTTTTGCCCACGGTGCCCAGCGGCACAAAAAAAGCTCAGTTTCTCATCAATTGTAGGTCCAGTCCCAACCTATCTCCATGAAGCACCATCTCAGCGAAGGTAACCATCAAATTCACCATCATTAACACAGAAGCCCTCATTCCTGCCCACATTTGTGAGTCAAGAAGTAGTAGACTCAAGATACCTCCAGAACACAGAAACGTAAGCCATGCAGGCTCACAGCAGGGTTTCAGGCAGGTTTTCCACACCCTTGGCAACAGCAAGATGACAGCGAGGGGCACCAGGGACATCTGTAAAGCAGGTGGGGTCTCATGGACTCACACAGCTGTGTGCCACCCTCCCTTCCAGAATAGGCCCTGGTTCCCCTGCCTTCTGGCTTATGAAGCTCAGCAGGATGCTCATCCAGAAGGATGAGATTCTCCAATCATGGCTTTCTCAGTTAATGGTCACCTTTATCTGGCCTATTTTTTCTACACAGCAGGAGTCAGTTACATTTACTAACTGGATATAGACCACCAAGGCCTGCTTTACACTGTAGCCAGCATCCTCTGAACAAAATGTTCAGCACATCAAAATAAAGAATTCAGATACAGCTTGTCTGACATTGCTAGGGAAGCTGAAAGCTGTTGAGGCCAAGCAGCACCCACCCGAGGTTTTGGCTGCAGGAACCAACTGCTTCTGTGCAAATAAGCAGAGTTCTGTCCTCCCACCCACCCCTCAGTTAAATCTAAGCAACATAGCTCCAAAGCCCCTGTGGAGCACAGCACAAGGCTGTGGAAGCCAACCTGCTATTCCACTGCCTGCAGGGCTTTCAGCTTCAGTAGTCCAGTTGTATTGTACAAACCCCCAACAGCAACTGAAATCTGTACTACCAGACCCACAACAGCCTGATGTGACTCTGCAGACAGCAGGCTGGCACACAGCTCATCTTAACACATACTAACAATTCTCGGCACCCTAATCCGAACAATCTGCAACCTGCCAAGGCCCACTTGAGATCCCCTTCTTTGACCTTCCTTCCCTGAACCTTATGCTGAAATGATACAGTTCCTCACGTAGGAATGAGACCAGGGAGAAAACAAAACTCCCTCAGGCAGAATATTTTCAGGCAATCTGTCAGCAGCTCAATGCAAACACTGCACCGCTGCACTGGAACAACACCCACCAAGTGCATCTGCAGCTCTGCACGGGCTCTGCTACAGCTTTGGTGACTGCTGAGGAGCAGTTGCACCAAATGTGTGCAGTTGCACACGCATTTTTAGAACTGGAGCTGACATTTTAACGAATTAGATGGGTATGCAGAGAGTGGCTCAGGCTGGAAGGGACCTCAGAGCTCATCTCCTCCAACCTCCTCACCATGGGGAGGGACACCTCTCAACTAGGCTCAGATGCTCAAGGCCTCATCCAACCTGGCCCTTCAACACCCTCAGGCAGGAGGCAGCCACAGCTTCCCTGGGCAGCCTGTGCGGAGTCGCACCACCCTCTGCTGTGGAGCACTCCAAATCCCTTCTCCCTCCACCTCCGTGTCCAGAGGTTTGAATGGGGGAAGAAGGCAGCACGAAACTGCTTTCCCCCCGACCCCTGCAGGCTCGAAGGGGCAAGAGCAAAAGGTACCCTTTGCACAGGCGTACTGACCCGTGGGAAAGCCTGCGCTGGAATCGGCGGGCGCCCGGCTGCGCTCCTCGCGCCCAGTACAGGCACGGCGGGCGCCCGGCTGCGCTCTTCGCGCCCAGTACAGGCACGGCGGGCGCCCGGCTGCGCTCTTCGCGCCCAGTACAGGCACGGCGGGCGCCCGGCTGCGCTCCTCGCGCCCAGTACAGGCACGGCGACAGACGCAGTGTCTGGGAAGCGAGGAACCAAGCGCGCAGGTCCCACTTTCGCACCAGCCTCTGCAGCTCTGCTCTAGTCCCGCTCTTGCACAGTTTGTGCTGCTCCCCCACGAGTCTGCAAGCACGGCAAGTCCTTAGGTCCATTTGAGAGCTACCAGCGGCTCCCAGACCTGGCTTCTCTTGGACCACTGCATCCAGGCTTCCTGCTCGCTACCCTGAGCTGGGGAACACGGCAGCAGTTTGGCTTTTTTCCCTGCACTGCTAAGACAGCATCTCTCCGTGATCTTTGCCTCATGGAAGCTGTGTCTGAGACACTTTGGAGGGTTTTATTCACCTTGGACTTAATGCCATGTGGATCCACGATTGGATTATAGCTTCCAGTTTCAGAGGCTGCCACAGAGAAATTCAGCAGGGATCGTCTCTAAACTCCTACTTCACCTCTGTGAGTAAAATCTGCACTTCCCTGCTGATTGTTCTCTGCTCAGCCTGATTTATAAGTGGGGTAAAGCTGTTTTGTAGCTTAGCCATTTCCGTTTTCTGACTTTCCTAAATTACTATAGTTGCACATAAGCATCCTTGAGAAGATTCCAAATAGAATTACAACCTGTAAATAAACCTTAACTAGTTCTGTTTATAGGTTGGGGGCAGGGCTTTTTGCAAAAATAAAAATNGGCGCCCGGCTGCGCTCCTCGCGCCCAGTACAGGCACGGCGACAGACGCAGTGTCTGGGAAGCGAGGAACCAAGCGCGCAGGTCCCACTTTCGCACCAGCCTCTGCAGCTCTGCTCTAGTCCCGCTCTTGCACAGTTTGTGCTGCTCCCCCACGAGTCTGCAAGCACGGCAAGTCCTTAGGTCCATTTGAGAGCTACCAGCGGCTCCCAGACCTGGCTTCTCTTGGACCACTGCATCCAGGCTTCCTGCTCGCTACCCTGAGCTGGGGAACACGGCAGCAGTTTGGCTTTTTTCCCTGCACTGCTAAGACAGCATCTCTCCGTGATCTTTGCCTCATGGAAGCTGTGTCTGAGACACTTTGGAGGGTTTTATTCACCTTGGACTTAATGCCATGTGGATCCACGATTGGATTATAGCTTCCAGTTTCAGAGGCTGCCACAGAGAAATTCAGCAGGGATCGTCTCTAAACTCCTACTTCACCTCTGTGAGTAAAATCTGCACTTCCCTGCTGATTGTTCTCTGCTCAGCCTGATTTATAAGTGGGGTAAAGCTGTTTTGTAGCTTAGCCATTTCCGTTTTCTGACTTTCCTAAATTACTATAGTTGCACATAAGCATCCTTGAGAAGATTCCAAATAGAATTACAACCTGTAAATAAACCTTAACTAGTTCTGTTTATAGGTTGGGGGCAGGGCTTTTTGCAAAAATAAAAATCACTATATTTTTATAATTCCTGCCTCAGCCAATTAATTTCCAACCAAATCACCCTCCTACTGAAGAACAACTTCTTCAGCTCCAGTCTAACCCTACTCTGCCTCAGCTTCAAACCATTCCTCCCTGTCCTGTCTCTAGACACCCTGATGAAAAGTCCCTCTGCAGCCTTCCTGCAGGATCCCTTCCGGTAGTGGAACGCAGCTCTCAGGCCCCCCTGAACACCCCCAGCTCCCTCAGCCATTCCCCACAGCAGAGGTGCTCCAGCCCTCGGATCATCTTTGTGGCCTTCTCTGGACTCCAGCAGCTCTGTGTCCCTCTTCTGATGGGGACACCAGAACTGGGAGCAGGCTGTCTGAAATTGACTCCTCCCTAGCAGCTGTTTAGCAATGGAGCTTCTCCTTAAAACAGAGCAAATATTTCTATCTTGTAGCTTTCTGCCATCAGTTTTCCTCTGATAGCAAATCAAGAAGATTCAGGATGCAGAGCTCACACAGTTAGTGTGAAATGAATCTTACAGCTTTTAACCAGGTGCGGGTTGCCAGGGAGGTAGTTGAGGCCCCATCTCTGGAGATATTCAAGATGAAGCTGGACAAGGCTGTGAGCAACCTGCTCTAGTGGAGGATGACCCTGATGCCTGCAGCAGGTTGGACTGGATAAGCTTTGGAGGTCCCTTCCAGCCCAAAGCATTCCATGAGTCTGTAATTCAGTATTACCTTGACTGCTGCATGTCTCTTGGCACCCCTTCCACACTCCATCAGTGAAGCATGATCTTTCTCTTCCACAACAGGCAACTCAACATTGTCATGAAAGGCACTAAGTGAGGAAGAGAGAGTGACATCCTGCTGCAGAAGTAGTTCCATGTACGCAGCAGAGCAGATCTGGCTGAACACTGCACGACGGCTTGGCTACTGGAAGCTGCTTCGTAAATAAGACACTTCCAAGAGACACTGCAGGTTGCAACAGGCAGAATGTCCCCAGAGATCCTGGGAAGTGTCCTGCTGACATCACACACTGACCAAGCTTTCCAGAGACGGCTTCAGAAGTGTGAAGGGCAGGAGCAACAGAAAGATGCACAGAGATGCTGTGACCAGCCAGCAGAGCTGTGCAGGGCCCTAGCTGATACCTGCCCTGGTCCTTCTGTCTCACCACAGCAGGAGGAATTATTGCTGCATCACTTCCACTTTCCAGGCAGAAGAACTCCACAACCTCAGTTAGCACCCCCCAGAGCCTAGAGAAGCACACACCTGTGCAGCAGGCACATGGGGTCCTGCTCGCTGCCCAAGGGAAGGGGAAATCATTTTGGGAATGCAATTATTAAGAGAAGATTCCTTCTGTGCTTTTAGGACTGTCAGCATGTGACTTAATGCCTGAGACTAGAAGGCCCCAGCATTTGACACCTCTGCAGCTGTTCCAGAATGAGGCCAATGCTACTCTCTTGGGTGATGTTTTGGAGGTTTGTTTTGGGATTGAGTGCCTTTGGAGAGCTGCTGACCTTGGCACTGCCTCACTCAGGTGAGGCCAAGCTAGCCTCTGGAAAACATTCATCCTGAGGGAGCTGGGCTTGGTCAGCCTCCAGAAGTGAAGGCTGCAGGGGGACCTCAGAGCTGCCTTCCAATAGCTGAAGGGATCCTACAGGAAGGCTGCAGAGGGACTTTTCATCAGGGTGTCTGGAGACAGGACAAGGGGGAATGGTTTGAAGCTGAGGTTCATTCCAGCCTGAGCTGTTCCAGGATTCTGATGCTGGAGAGAGGGCTGTAATGATACAAAGGATCCCTTGCTGAGGACTGAGTCTGCTCTGGGCATGCTCAGTTCCCATAGGTTTCTCCTTTTGGCACCAGCCAGCTCTCTCTGCTCCGGTCAGTTATTAGTGGGGGTGAGGACCAACAAACCAGAGGCAACTGAAATTCCATCACTTATACCCTGCCAATCCTACAGCAAACCAGACTTTGTACCCCTGCCTCCTCCTGTGCTTACACCCATTTCCCTGGTTTTCAGCACCTCTGGGACAAGATAAAGCATGCCAAACTTCAGGAGTGCTAAGACCTCTTTCGGCAGGCTGTGGTGGGTTCAGGGGTGGGCATGGTGATATCCTGTCAAGATTCACATCCATAGCAGAGCTGTGGTATACCTTCAGTCCCTGAGCCATCACTGCCATTCCTCAGAAGCCTGCTTTCCTCCCATCACTATGCCATTAACCTTCTGGAATATTAATTAGTGGCTTTGAGGCCAACTGCAGCACCTCAACTATGTAAGGATTCCTCACAATTTGGAAAGAATAAACATGAACTTTGTAAGATGCTAGGCCCAGCTGCAGAAATAGTTGTGTATTGATGCAGCCACATCTGCCAATAAAAAGGTATTATTTGTGCTCAAAACATCTGAATTGTTAGCAAAGACTTTGCAGCATGTAGATGTTTCCCTCAGGGGAAGGGAATTCACAAGAAAGAACACCTTTGTAAGAGACTAGAATGCTCTCCACTTCCCTGGGCAGGCTTCAGGACACACATCAGATGAAGCAGGCATAGAGAAGCAAAACTCACACCCTCCATTCTAAAGATATGCTCCTAAGAACACACAGAGAGCTGCAGCATGGAAGGGAGGGATGAGAGGCCTCTATCAATGACCCCTTGTGCCTGTGCTGGAAGAGCAATTCATAGAATCATAGAATGGTAAGGTTGGAAGGGACCTCAGGGATCATCTAGTTCCAACCCCCTGCCATTGGCAGGGACACCTCCCGCTAGTACAGGTCACTCAAGGCCTCCTCCACCCTGGCCTTGAACACCTTCAGTCTTGGGGGCCTTCATGGGACATGGATTTCTCTTCCTAAAGGGAAGGGTTAGTGTGCTCCTGAGAGCTTCACAAGGATGCCTCTCCATACAGCTGCTGATGGGCCACTGCTAGCTTGTGACACCCTCACAGACCAGAGTTCCTCTAAAGCAGTTTTCCCTTAGCTGCTGCCTCCCAGGAGCTGGTGAGCCCCAGATGCTGCACCTCCACCAGCTGTGCTAAATCTGGGACTGAAGGTTAAGCAGCCTCTAACAGAGCTACTAAAGGCAGGACTCAGACTGAGACCAGGCACCTGACTCCCTCCCCTGGTTTCTGAGGCATGTGAAAGATTAGTGCCTGGGCCTGTAAAGTTTTTTATTTTGGGAGGTTTTAGTTTGTTGGTTGGTTTGGGTTTTTTAGCGTGGCTGAAGGCTGAGCTGCTGAAGGAACCACAACACTGGAGGTACAGAAGAAAGGCCCTGCCTGCTGTGGCCACCACAGTCACAGGAGTTTAGGGTAACTGCTGAATGAGTTCTGATAGGATAAATAAATCATTGAGAATGTGAGGATAAAAGAGAATGAGGACAGATTCTGCCTCTGGTCTCTCCAGTCATGACTTTAAAAGACTTTTAATGTATTTTATAAGCACTGTAAACACTATTAATTTATATATACATATACTTGTTTCACCCTGAGAACTCCCTTAAGCCCCAAGGGACAAGCACCTACCTACTACCAGTTACTGTAGTGAAAGAAAGAACTGCCTGCTGTGACTTGCTGAATGACAGGCACAGCCTGGCACCTGTCCTGCTGTTTGCCAGGTGCCTGCACGGTGGTGCAAATGGATTCAGGGCAGTGAGGGGTTCACACTGCACTAGAGTGAGCTGGAGCAAACTCCATCTAGTCATGTGGGTTGGGATTTGTTATCCTTTTGGCATTTCATCTACCACACTCACATCTATGCTTTCTGCTGCTAATCTTACTTTTGATCTTCCCCTCACCCTAGGGAGCTTAAGATGAAATCATAGCTGAGATATGCAACACCCACTCACAGGAAAAACCTGGGACAGGCATCACATAGGTACTAGTTACACTTTTTTAAACATAATTTTTAAAAGTGAGCTTCTTAAGATAGGGGAGGTTAAACAAACATAATTTAACATCTCATTCTCTCTAATCTGGAATAATGTTAAATCTGTACCTCAATAATCTTTAACATAACCTTTTCAGGTTAATAATTAATTGAATTTATGATTTTTTAAAAAGGAAGTATATATGTGTGTGATATAGATGGCTTCATTTTCTAGAAGTCAACATTATTCTATTTGTAATTATTTGAGCAGCTTCCCAGAAGACAGCCAAAATCTGCATGGATATTAAAAGTTGGAAGAATTAAAATACCTTCTCAAAGGAAATTTTACTTGTAACTATTCTATTTACTCAATCAAAGCTTATCAGTTCAAGCATAATCTCAGCTGCTGAGTAACATATTAGATATTGACAGAATCACAAAATGGCTCAGGGTGGAAGGGACCTCAGAGCTCATCTCCTCCAACCTCCCCACCATGGCCAGGGACACCTCTCAACTAGACTCAGCTGCTCAAGGCCTCATCCAACCTGGCCTTCAACACCCCCCGGCAGGAGGCAGCCACCGCCTCCCTGGGCAGCCTGTGCCAGAGTCTCTCCCCCCTCCTACTGAAGAACTTCTTCCTCAGCTCCAGCCTAACCCTACTCTCCCCTAGCTTCAAACACTCTACTGCCATGCATTTGGGTTTCAAGCATGTAAAGCAACCTGCTGTGCTATAGCACTGGACAGCTCAGGTCTCTGCCTGCAGCAATCCCTGGGGACACAGCAGGAGTACTACCAGGCTATGACACACAACTGACACTCCACTGAACTACAAAGCAAATAGATCTAAACAGCAATCACAAGCTCAGACAAATCATTCATTTTAGGTCTATAGAGGAAGAACCACTTCTGAACAGGAAGCTACACAGGAGAGATTGGTAACTAATTCAAGTTAAAAAGAGCACAGCACAGCACCTCCAGCTAAGGGGTGAGTTTGCATCTGGCTGGCAATGAAAGGAATATCAGTCTAGAGCTCTTCTGCCACCACTGCACACTTGCATATCAGTGATAAGACTGTCCCGGGGGTTATCTGGCAGCAAAGCAGTCCTGCTGCAGTCCCACATGTTCAGACACGCCGCGGGTTCAGCTCCAAGCCCTCTGCTCACTGCATGCCCCCTGAGCAGACTGACAGGCAGCACTCTGCTGAATGCAGCCTCTGGCCTCTACTGAGGCTGAATTTCAAGTGACATGAAGGACATGCAACGCTGCTACAACCAAGTGTACCACAACCCCCACATATTACATTCAGGAAATCAGTTACAAATTAAAAGCTCCATTGATGAGCTACCAGCCTGTCCCAAGAGCTTGAAAGGAGCTGCCTGGCTAACCACTGACTGACTCAAACTCTGGCGGGAGGATGCAGCAGCAGATTTCTGAGCCACATCTTTGTTTCGGTTTGGTTTTTTACTAAATTATTTGAAGCAACAGTCCTGAGCATAGGAAAAGAACACAATGAATGATAAGGGCTCAGGATAAGGCAGCATTTCAGACTGCAGCTCATGCTAAGCCTCAAAGCAATGCACGCAGTTGCCTAGAGTGGAGCCTCAGGAGGAAAGAGCAAGCTTTGCTCTCCTCATAGAATTGAGGCTGCGAAGAGCTGGAGAAGGACTCCCTGTGCCACGTTCTGCATCACCAACAGAGCTATTCCCCGTGCAACAGATCCACAAAAGGAGGCTTAGCAACGTCATCACCACAGTCCAGCACCGCGGGGAGCTGGGAACAAGGCAGTGCAGCTCCTGGGGAACAGGCAGCTCAGTTCCTGCTTCAAGCTGCTGCAGAGCTCAATAGCTCAAAAGCAGCTCCCCAGCAGCAGCAGCACCTGATGTGGGATGCACTGAAACTAGGAAGAAAACGCTTCCCTAAGGTATGACTCTTCTCCAGGAGAGAGGCTTTTTTCCCCCCTAAAATAATAATACAATTCACAGTTTTCCAAGATTTTACCTGGAATTCCAAGGCTTTTTTCTTGGAATGCCAAGGCACATTAACAAATCCTCACCAACCACAGCTGGAAGAGGCAGCAGCAGAGTAGCATGGAAGAGATTTTTTAAATGTTTGCACTTTGGGTATCAAAATTTGTCTTTCCTACAAACAGGATGAAGAAACAACACAGCCCTCAGGGAACTGCCCTAGGTTATCCGAAAGGCTGCAAGCGGAGAAGCCTCCAAATAGGGCAGTAGGAAGGATGGGTCTGATGCTTCCATTTTTGCAGTCCCTCTTGGAAGCACACAGAACCACACTGGCTGAGAAGAGCAGTGTGGCAGGTAGCTCATCTGGGGGCTGGGAAGGAAAAGCTACTGTGAATTAAAGTCTTCAGTAAGTGCTCCTTGTAGAAAAGGTTCTTTGGAACGTTCATCTAACCGATTAACTCCTGCCAGTTGCTTTCCACAGCAGGCTGGCTCTGGGTTAGGGATGAAAGCATAGCTCAGTTACAAACAGACAACCTCCTGCATCAGGACAGCAGATGCAGGTTCAAATGGATGTCATCTTCAGATACCTGATCAGAAGCCTCTTAACAGCAGCTGCCTCACATCAGGACAAAGATGATGGCCAGACAGGATGTGGCATTACACCAAAAAATCATCATAGGCTCCTCCTCCCATGCAGTCTGTGTGGTGAATCACCACCAGGAGCCTGGGAACTCCAGGAAAACATCCCCAAGCAAAGTGAGGGCTGGAGCTCTGCTGTCTTCACAAGACGACACTGCATTGCCTGCTCAAGTGGTTGGATGATAGCTTCTGGCCACTCTGCAAACTCCATCAGCTGTGGCAGGAGGAAGTGCTGTAGGAAACATGTAGCTGAGATGGAAATCAGGTCACCTTCAGCTAGGCAAAGCCAGGGCAGCTTGAGCGTGGGGTGATAGATTAAAGAAGGAAGCCTAAAGAGACCATGCATGTCTCTCCCTGGTCAGAAAGACAAATATCCTGTCCATCATCATCATTTCTGCAGACTGTGCATGCAATGATTCAGTAAGGGACACAAAGCAGAATGACACTTTGGAATACATGCCAGGGAGCTGGAGAAAAGGAGTCTGTGAGGACACCTGAGCACATGCACTGTGTCGGCACTTAGCCTTCAGCATTTCACCCTTGTCATCTTCACTGATGTCAGCAACACATTTGCATGGCAGCTGCATTTGGCCAGCACTCTGCAATACAGAGGTGTCTGAAAATACACCTAGAGCACAGGACAGCAAAATGCCAGCCTGGACAGTGAGAGTGCACCTTATCCTGTGGGTTATTAAAGCTTTGCTATCTCTCCCAAACATTTGGATTTAAGATAGCTCTGAGTTATGCCAAGTGTTACTAAGAGCTGGTGGGAAATCCTAGAACGGCTCAGGCTGGAAGGGAGCTCAGAGCTCATCTCCTCCAACCTCCCCACCATGGCCAGGGACACCTCTCTGCTAGACTCAGCTGCTCAAGGCCTCATCCAGCCTGGCCTTCAACCCCCCCAGGCAGGAGGCAGCCACAGCCTTCCTGAGCAGCCTGTGCCAGAGTCTCACCACCCTCCTACTGAAGAATTTTTTTCTCGGCTCCAGTCTAACACTGATCTCCCCTAGCTTCAAACCATTGCCCCTTGTCCTGTCTCTAGATACCCTGATGAAAAGTCCCTCTGCAGCCTTCCTGCAGGATCCCTTCAGCTACTGGCAGGCAGCTCTGAGGTCCCCCTGGAGCCTTGTCTTCTCCAGGCTGAACACCCCAGTGCCCTCAGCCTGTCCTCATCGCAGAGATGCTCCAGCCCTTGGATCATCTTTGTGGTCTTCTCTGGATTCACTCCCCAGCCCTGTGTCCCTCTTATGAAATGTTGTAAAACATGAAAGATGTGATCTTATAAACCCCACTCTGCATCTTTCGATTGCAGAGGTTAATCTTTATGTCCCTGGTCCTTCTTCCACAGCTTGCAGATTGCTAGGTCCTCCTTGTAGTTGAACAACGATTAGACTAAGTAGATTTTTGTCAGACCACCCCAAGACATCAGCAAGCTTTGCTAGAAATTATTTCTGGGTTATCCCAGTCACCCAGAATTCAGGGCACTGTAACCAGACATAATTTCTGGCAGGGGTTGTCAGTGCCTGGGGATCTGCAGGTCACACCCTGAAAGGGACACAGCCCAGTAGTGGAGCAAGCACGGTTCAACACTGCTGGTTAAGGCATCTAGTCTGAAGAAATGAAAGTGCTGCTGTAAGCCTCTGGCAGGGAAAGCTCTTATCCCAGAATCCCTATCTCCTATCTCCAAGCTGCCGCTCCTGTGGTCACTGATATCACAGGGCAGGAGAGAGTGAACTGTGCTTTCCCACAGGGAACTCTGAAAGACAAGGGACTGGTAGTTTATAAAAGCAGGAGTGACAATTTGATAGAAGCTGCACTTTTGCACAAGACAAACAAGCAAGGCTGCTATAAAGGACTCCTTCCTGTGCATTACGTATCCCATAGCACTGGATTTTGTTACAGCAAGAAACGCTCTCCACACAGCCATGGTGTGCTTAGGTCATGGCAGTAAGAGACACAAGTGAAACACCAAACAACACTGCACTTAGTGTTAGCAGAATCACAGTCTCTAAACCACATGATGTTTCCAGTGGCTCTGCTGGCTCCTGGTAGGTAACAGGAAGGAATGAAGACAGATTGAGACTGGAGATGAGGAAGAAATTCTTTACAATGAGGGTGGTGAGACACTGGAACAGGCTGTCCAGGGAGGTCATGAATGAGACCTTGAGCAGCCTGGGCTAGTGGCAGGTGTCCCTGCCCAGGGCAGGGGATTGGAACTGGATGGTCTTGAAGGTCACTTCCAACCCATTCTATGAATCTATTAAGACACGGACATGATCAGAACCAGCAGTGACTTGAATAAGCTGTGGGGATGTGACAAAAGCCTGATGGTGAATGTGTTTGTTTCACAAACTGATGTCTACCCAAGAAGTGTATTAGTGATGAGTCACTGCAGAAGTGAGAAGTTCAGCTCCTCTGTGTGATTCACGCCACAAGAAGCTGAGTGCCTGTATATGCCAAGGCTTCCTTTGAGAAAGTGTAGTCTGTGATTTATATTGTTTTGCTATCTAAGTATTGGGCAATAGTTTAATCTCAAACAGATCCCTTTTCCACACTTCAGTTTATTAAAAAAAGCACCACCAGGTGAAAACACACAAGCAGAAAACTGCCCAGCACGACACTGCTCTCGCAACAGGCAGGCAGGGTTACTCAGTCATCACAGGGCTCGAGTAGCACTGTTTCTCTTCAAGTGTGAGAGTTATGGCTGCTGGGAGCAGCTGCTCGCTCCAGGGCAGTGTTTGGTAACCTTAGCAATACCTTATTTATTTAGTGCCCCACAGGTCAACCCCTTTGGCCTGTCAAACTGAGGGCAGTGCCTGGCACTGCAGCAGAGCCCAATAAAGCCAAGCTGGTCTGTATGGTGGGTGCTGAATGGTGCTCTGTATGTACAATACCAAAGGGCTCCAGTTTCTGAAGTGCTCTTTGTTAGTCTGGGAGACCTCAGCAGCACTCCACAAAAAACACAAACCAAAACAAAACGCCCTTGGAAACAAAATTAATTAGTCTGTTGCTTCACTGATTGATCTAGGAAATCCTTGCCAAGCTGTCATGTCTCACAGTCTCTGCCAAATTTTAAGGTTTTAATGTTTTTCAGATTACTCTCTAGAACAACAAAGCTCAGCACCATGCAGGATCTCTCAGCCACACAAGTGTGGTTTAGAGACCACTGAAGTGACAACTGCTGCGTGGCAACTTCTCCCTGACCTGCAGTACACACATGTCAGTGACTAAGGGTCCAGGCAGTGCAGGAAACTCTGAGCAGCATCTCAAAGGCGGCTGGCATGGGGCTGAGTTGGTACAGGCAGAGCACCTGAGAACTCCTTGATGCAGATCCTAAAGTGTTTGCATGCTGCTGGATTGGTTGGGGATTAACTGGCCAAGGCAGGAATTATAAAAATAGAATTATTTTTATTTTCCAAAAAACTCTGCCCCCAAACTACATACAGAACTAGCTAAGGTTTATTTACAGGCTCTAATTCGGTTGGGAAATCTTCACAGGATGCTTATGGGCAAGTTTAGTGATTTAGGAAAGTCAGAAAATGGGAAAGGGCAAGCTACTACACAGCTTTACCCCACTTATAAATCAGGCTGAGCAGAGAATTTAAGGGAACAGCAGACTTTACTCACAGAAGTGAGGCAGGAAATAAGCGATGATCCCTTGCTGAATTTCTCTGTGGCTCAGCAGCCTCCTGAAACCGCAAACTATATCCAGTCATGGATCCAAGCAGCAAAAGTCCAATCAGACACAGCTTCCACAAGGTAAAGATTTGCGGAGCAGCACTGCCTTGGCAGCACAAGGGAAAAAGCTGCTAGCTTGGGGTAGCGAGCAGGAAGTCAGGACATGGTGTGGTCTGGGAGAAGCCAGGCCCAGGTGCCGCTGTCAACTCTCTCTCAAATGGACCTAAGGACCTGCCAAACTTGCAGGCTTGTTTGGGGAGCAGCACAGACTGTGCAAGAGTGGTGCTGCAGCAGAACCGCACAGAACAGTGCAAAAGCGGGAGCCGTTCGAACGTGGGAAATTTCCACACGGGAACACCGCAAAGCAGGAACTCTGGCGGGAACACTGCGCCTTTTTCCTCGCTCCGGGATTTCTCCTAGACCACCTCTGCACTTGCCATGCACGCTGCAGGCGAAGAATCCAGCCAGCCACCAGCCGATTCCAGTGCAGGCTTCCACGTGAGTCGGTACACGTGTGGAAAAGGCACCTTTTGCTGTGCCCCCTTCAAGCCTGTGGGGTCAGGGGTCTCATCCACACACTCTGGGAAACACAAACAACACTTTACTGATTTGGGCTGCTGTCCTGAGCAGGGACTTGTTCAGCCCTACCCTGCAGTTACCTGGCTGCTGTCTGAGGGCTTTGAAGGTTTCTTATCTGTGGAACAACAGATTCAGACCCTCCTCTGGTTTGAGAAAAGCAATGCCAATAGGGCATTTCACTTCTGCTGAAAATGAACCCTGACTCCAGCTGAGGACAGCTTGCAGAGAGGCTGCTGTCAGCTGGGCTGTCCTGTGGCAGCAGTGGGAGCAGGGCTGTTACTCTGCTGCCAGCACAAGCAGCTGGTGAGCAGAGGGGCAGTGTGGGCTGGCATGGACTGGGGGCAGTAGGGACAATGGCACCACTGGATGGAGTGTGATGTGCTCTGGCTTCTCCTGCCCAGATTGCACATCTTTCCTCACAGCTGGAATGATCCCTCTCTTCAGATCTGCTGTGGCAAAAGAGCAGCAGAGGCTGCAGAGCAGCTCAGTGTGAGGGGAGCAGCACAGGCTGCAGCAGATGTTTCTGCCAGGGCATAAATGCCACATCACTGGCACCTCTCAGTCCCACACCCCTGCACCACAGCACTGCTCAGCACTCCTGCTTTCACAGCTCTGTCCCCACTCCCTGACAACGCCTTCTAACAGTATCCATGAGGCCAGGCCTGGTTGGGATCAATGATCTCAAAAGGCCTTTTCCAACCTGAATGATTCTATCATTTCATGATTCCAGGACTACAGCTGGAAGAAATCCACTTTGAAAACAACCACTCAGCACAGGGCAGGATTTCAATGCTGTACATTACACTAGCAGGGAGGCAGCCATGCGGACACAGAGTAAAGGCAGAGCTAAAAATTTTCTTCTCCTTGGAGGAAGGGAAAGCTGTTTAGATTTGATTGTGAAAGAGGCAGAAGGCTGGTGGAGAACACAGCCTGTGTCCAAGAAACCAATGTGCTGATGTCAGATTGGATGTAAGGAACAAGTTCTGCACCATGAGGGTGCTGGAACACTGCAACAGGTTGCCCAGGGAGGTGGTTGAAGCCCCATCCATGGACCTATTCAAGGTCAAGCTGAAGAATGCCCTGAGCAACCTGCTCTAGCGGAGGATGTCCCTGCTGAGTGCAGGGGGGTTGGAATGGATGACCTTTGGAGGTCCCTTCTAACTCAGAACCATTGAATCATAGAATGGTCTTTGTCCACACAAGGAGACTGATGATCAGTTTTGGCATTCTCTACCTTCTGTAAATATCAGGCTGCTCCTTTACATCACATACCCTGCACACATGGTCGTGATGGTTTCTCACAGGCAGGCACCCAAATATCCACCAAGCTGAAACATTCATCTTTTAAGGCCTTGCCAATACCAACTTGCAGTACCTTTGCATTTCCCAAGGGGCAAATACTTAGAAACAGGACGACCAAATACTTGAAGGTGTTGAGAATACACACTACACTGGAAGTGTTGTGCTCCTAGGCGGATACTAACAACATTTGCAATACTTGTAGGATCCAAGCAACCTCTACTTAATTACTACCAAGTAAATTTTACCTACAGCACTATGCTGCACATGCAAATCATCTGTGGTTCCACCACCTCATCCTGACCTTTTCTTCTAGCTTTGGAGTTTGGGCTTAGCTAGGCCTGCTTTGGAATTACCTGCTGCTCTGATTAGCTGGTGTGAGGATGTGCTACATCCCCAAGGACAGTCAAAGCTCCAGGAGACAGAATAACATTTTTTGAAAGCAAGTAAAAATAATCAGTTGAAGAAAGCAAGAAGTTGTCTAAAGCAACCTCAGATCACCTAAGGTCTGCTGCTTCTTTTCCCATGCAAAGAAGTTTTAGCCCACAAACTAGTAGACTGCAAGAGAGTTTTGAAAAGACAGAAGTCAGGGCAGAGCAGTTAGCGGTAAGCTGCTGACTACAAAGAAGGCAGTTTGCAGGGAACAGCTGAAGTTCCAGATTCCTGGAAATCAGACATTTGGGTATAACCTATTAGAGGCTTTTCAGAACTTAGACCTGAGTGTCAAGCTGCTTTTCAAATGTGAGGTGACTCTTTCCATGCTGGAAGGTTCACAGCCCTGGTAAAGGCAGACGTACAGCCTGCGTGCCTACTTAGGATAGTAAAGAAATGACACCAACCCCTCCTCAGCTCCTGGCAGTCATCAGGGTGCTAGGAACAGGCAGAATCCCCTACCCACATTGTATGTCTCACTTTTCCCAGGAGCTGGTCTTTCAGTTTTTCCTTTTTGTCAGAGAAGAGGGTTTAGGGGACTTTATCCCTTCAGTACCTCAGCCTCAAAATAGGAGTAAAATGAAAGGAATAGCACTGGAATTGCTGATGGCTTCTGTATTGAGATGCTGTTTGCATTTCTAGGAATTCCAACATCATCTTCAAGCCCTGCAGCTCCTCAGGCAGGCTCTCCCTCAACAGCACACCAGGACAGACCAGGCCTTTCATAAAAACGCAAACAGAGCATTGCACTTTTGCCAAAGGACTGCAGTAACTTCCCAAGAGGACATGGGAGAGAAAGGAATCTGATTTCTGCAGAGCAAAAAAAAGCTCATGCAAAACAAACAAAAATATTTTCTCTTTCAATAAACATCTGTAGGGACAGTCAGAACATTGCTGTTGCTGTGGGAAGAGGGAGGATCTAAACCCAAACGTTTTGTTCGGAGAAGGACACTTCTATTTTCATACAAAACCATGTCTTCTCTTCTTTAGCAAGCCTTTCAGCTGCCTTTTGACCAGGCACTATGAAGCAGCACACCAAAGCAGCTTGCCTTGCCTTTGACATCACACATGATCAACAGGCAGAGGCAGCGAGGTGCAGGCAAAGCTGTGGTAAAGCAAACGTCTGCCAGATAATGATGGAAGGGTCATCAGACTCTTCTAGAATCACTAAGCTGACTTGGTCAGTCTGCAGAACCTCTCCCAAGGTCTTCTGCAAAGGTTTTAGGAGCATACTCCCCCAGTAGAACCAGGGTAAATTCCACTTTTAGAGGGATTTATAATTATCAATTTAAAAAAAGCATCCTTTGACACTTACAAGTGAAGGAATTTTGGCCCTCTCACTAATGGATGAAGTTGAGATGACAAAAATCTTACCAGTTTCTTGCCACTGATTAATAGTTTAATAAATTCCTTGAATTCTACCTAAGAGCTGTGACACTCCACTGTCTTCCAGTTACTGATGGCATCTACTTATATTTCTACTGTTTGAAACAGTAAAAACCAATCTTTCACTTGTTTGACTTTGTCTTTCTTTCAGTTCAATAGCAGTATGGCAGCAAACTGATTCCCTCTGTCGTTAGCAGTTTTAGGTCTCCTCGCTGTGTCCTCGATGTATTTGGTCTTCGTTTCTCAGCAACTTCTTTAGTTTAAAAAAGAGGACTCTTGGAAATGCTCTCATCCATAGCCTTAGCTGAGATCTGTTCTGGAGAACAAGACATGAGAGGAGCCTGGGTAGAAGTCCTCAGTCTGTTCTAATGGTGCACCACTTCAGATCTAATCTGGGTGAGTTCCTTTACCTTCTGAATGTCCTCTATCATTTCCCAAAGAACCACCAAGCAGTTAGAGCCTCTGACAGGCTGCACCTAGGTGCTATGGATCTGCTTCCAGTGGCAGCCACATGGGACTGGCCGCCTGGGTGGGTTCACTGGGTTCCTAAATGTCTTGTCCTCGGCAGTGACAGCTGTCAGGCACTGCAGCAAAACTGCATCCATTTCTGCTGATCTAAACAGAAAATCTTTCACTTCCAGATTCTTTCATGTGCTTTGGACAGAAACAGTTTCAATAACTTTAGGTTTCTACCCCGGAAGTGGAAATAGTGACTTCACTATGACCCCAAAGCCTTCAAAAGATATGGAGAGCTTGATCCAAGCTGATCTTTGGAAAAACAGAGGAGAACCTGCCTAGAAATATTAAGGGCCAAGAAACTTCAGCATCATCTCTTCTGTATAGGAATTAGTTCCAGTTCCCACTCCACTCAGAAACGTGAGCAGTGAGTGGCACTGGCACACTACCGCGTGGCCTCATTAGAAAGCTGTGCAACACACCATAAGTGACTTCTTGGGGGAATAATCATGTGACAGAGAAGCAGGACCCAAGTGCAGCAAGTCTGCACAGGTGGCCTACAGTCTCAGCTGTGGAGGAAAAGGTTGTTCCAGGAGCCACACTTGTGCTTCCTTCGTTCTGAATGGATTGAAGAGCCAGGCAGCTCTTGTGTGGGCATTTCCCCGAGTACCACCTGGCTTGGCAGCAGCGTTCAGGCTGCAGCATTGGCTTCTCATTACATGTCACACATTCCCCTTTGTCACCTACTGACAAAAACTGGGCAGAGGGGCAAGGTAATCACAGAATTAACCGGCTTGGAAAAGAGCTTTGAGATCATTGAGTCCAACCTATCACTAACACCTTCTAATTAATTAAACCATGGCACTAAGTGCCTCATCCAGTTTCCTTTTAAACATCTCCAGGGATGGGGACTCCACCACCTCCCCAGGCAGCCTATTCCAATGCCAATCACTCTTTCTGTGAAGAGCTTCTTCCTAACATCCAGCCTCAACTGTCCTGGTGCAGCATGAGATTGTGTCCTCTTGTTCTGTCCCTGGGTGCCTGGGAGAAGAGACCAACCCCCACTTGGCTACAACCTCCTTTCAGGTAGTTGTAGACAGCAATAAGGTCTCCCCTGAGCCTCCTCTTCTGCAGGCTGCACACCCCCAGCTCCCTCACCTGCTCCTCACAGGGCTGTGCTCCAGCTCCCTCACCAGCCTTGGTGCTCTTTTCTGGACACATTCAAGCACCTTAACACCTCTCTTGAATTGAGGGGCCTAGAACTGGACATAGTACTCCAGGTGTGACCTAACCAGTGCTGAGTACAGGGGCAGAATGACTTCCCTGGTCCTGCTGGCCACACTATTCCTGACACACGCCAGGATACCGTTGGCCTTCTTGGCCACCTGGGCATACTGCTGGCTCACCACCACTGCTGTCAACCAGGCTGCTGCTCCACAGCAGCAACCTGTTTGTCTGAGCACAGCAGCTGTGCAAGGAAGGCACTGGCAAAGAAGCTGACGCACTGAAGGTGTTTGCAGATTAGTAAACAAGAGCTGAGCACCCCCACAGCCCTGGTGTTCAACATCCATCCATCTCTAGTGCAGCAGGGCTTGGTTAGCACAGCAGAGCGACCTCAGAAGTTCTTGTCAGTTTTCAAGAGCCAACATAACACTTATAACTTAGTCCTGCTTCCCCGAGGATATCATCACATTTCCTGAGTAGTACTTTGAGCCTGAGATTCAAACCTAACTTAAAGGATGAGCAGTAAGAAGCTACCTTTTAATTGACCTTGTAAAAACATTAAGCAGACATGATTCTGCTGAAAAAAAAAGTTATAAATCCTCAACAAAACTCAGCTTGGAGCTTTGAATCAAACCAGAACCAGGTTAAAACTTAGCTACTTCCCATTTTAGCATGTGACTGATTTTCTCATGTCTGATATCAAGGAGCAAAGACTTTCTTCAGCAGTCTCACCCTTTACGCAGCACACCATTCAAGTTACCTAATCAAAGACACACACTGAGGATTTTACCAAAGTGCTGCAATCCTCTCCCCTTACCCACAGCCTTCTGCTTCGCAAGCCCACGAATTTTTCTGAAACAGTTGAGGATTTGCCTGGACTCGAAAGTGACAAACTACTGACGCTTGTCCAGTGCTGCCCTTGTGCAATTGTGGTCAGGTTTCACAATCTGGCTGCCATCAGCATTGTTCTTCCTATCTCCACATGTAGGTTCATGGAATTAATCTATTTCCAATAAGATCATTGACTGAAGCCCCACCAAGAATCCTGCAGGCTGGAACTTTCAGTGTCCTTTAAAGCAGAGCCATCTCGTCCATGATTCACTGCAAGCCCCACAGCCTCGTGCCATGCACAAGCAGCTGCAACAGCATTCTGCAAGCAGCTTTCCTGACACGTCCAAGCTCCTGTTAGCCAAACAGCTCAAGTCTTTTCCACACCAACTGGTAACAACACAGCAATATAACAAGTGGTGCTGGCCCTGATAGGAGACATCTTGAGCGTACATTTGAAAGTCTGTAGCCTGTGTTGATGTTGGTGCACATCAACCATACCCACCAGTGTGCTAGTGCCAGGTAGAAGGCGGATCACAAAGTTACTCTGAGCACACAGCACACTGAGCACATGGCTTTGAACACTGCCTGCTGCCAGCAGATCCATTTTCTCTCCAACTGCTTCTGACATTCCAGTTCTCTGAGCAATTCTAAACAACCATTGTTTTCCAAACATCAGCATGCCACAAAAATGCTTTCTGCTTTCCCCCTAAATGCAAAATTTCTTTCAGAAGATAACCCAGGGCTGACGTCACCACTCAGCAACACTTAGCCTTGCAGGCCTGGAGATCTGTGATGCTGTTTTGTCAGAGCAGAAACAAGAGTCTTAGCTCATGGGGAAATAAACAAGTCCTGGGTTGGGGAGGAAATATTTATTTAGGTTTCAAACAGAATAGCTTTGGTGGGGGGGGGGGTGGGAAATGTAGTTTGGGTAACTCATCCTTCAGGTATTTCGGTCTGCCTCCTTGGGTCCTTAGGCTTGGACATACATCTCCAAAAGACACTCTAAGGAAGAGCTTGGGCTTTTTTGGCAAGGTGGACATCCCAGTGCCCTGGCAAGGATGAAAGTGAAGTATTGTACAAGAGTCCTTAATTTCACTGCTGCTCTTTCTAGGTAGGTGAAGGCGTGCTTGTTGACTCCAGTGAATTATTGCCTCCAGTAGTGCTTCCTTTGTTTCCATATCATCTCACAAAACTGTATAATATTCCTTGGCTGTACAGCATTCATGTTCTTTATCATTTCCAGAAGCCTTTCTTCCTGTGTGCACTCTGAAACACCACTAGAGTGACATAAAGACATTTAAAAGTGTGAACAAAAGCAAGGCTCTGGCTTCCCATGCTGAGCAAAAGCAAATTGAGTTCTCTGGCAGAGGAGTTCAGTCCCATTAGAAAAATCACAACAACGACCTCAAGTGAAAACAAAGTCACTTTGGTTTCACTGGGGCTATTTTTAATCCAGGAGCTGCAGCTCATTAGGAAACAAACCTCAGTAGCAATAGTGTAAACAAGAAGCCTCTACCACAACCTGAAGAACCAAAGGACATGGCAGCTACTCATGAGACTTTGATGAATTACTTCAGCAGTCTGAAGTTCCCTGCTTAATCCCCTGAGGATCTAAGCCTAGTTCTAGCCTAGCCCTGTCTTGTTGAAAACACTACATCACCTAATGCAGGCACAAAGAGAGGGATGCATAGCCAGTGCATTTGCCTAGCTGGAGAACAAACCAGGGATGTACACTCTGCCACACTTCACACTTGGCAATTCAGCTACAGACCTGGGAATTCAAGGTACAAAAAAAGATGCCACACTTACAAAATTCATGTCTGCCAGTTTGGTTACACCTGTAAAGGGACAATGAAAGAAAAACAAAGATAAACGAACAGGCTTTAAACCACTTTTTAAAGACCTGGGAGCTGAAAGCTCTATGACCACACCATGAGGAAAAGAGAAAGATTAAGGGTCAAGAGAAACGCAAAAATGAGTTTTGCCAAGCAGACATCACACAACCTCAGCTAAAATCATTAGTGAGGGAGCAGCAAATACCTTGTAGGATTACTCCTTACATACTAGCAGGGCTAGAGACTTTAAAAAACATTTAGGGGATTACTTAGAGTCTTTTTGTCCCAGATTGACAAAAAAACAATCAGGTTTGGAGTCCTGGGCAGAATGATAGCTCCACTTCAGGAGCTTGGCAACGAGGAATGCCTAAGCTAACACCAAGGACTTCCAGTTAAATACTTTGTCCTGTAAGACACACAAAGCTCAATGGTAGACCTTCAGTTCACAGAGATGAAAAGTGGATTTAAAATGCTGTAACAACAGCATAACACACTGCATAGGAGGAGGTGCAATGAGAGGAGGAAGAAAATAAGCTAGGAGGAACATGCTTAATACCGAGAAGTAAAGCAATGAGAAATGTTTGCTCCCACTTCTTGCAAAGCATTCTGAAAAGCAAACTGAACATCAGTCAAATCCAAATTACAAAAACCCAAACAAAATTAGAAAGATAAACATTTATTACAGACTGCAGCCCATGGGATAGGCTGCTCTTTAATTGTTGCAGAAGCAGCATGAAGACCTCTGGATTCAGGGCTCAATAAATTATGGATTTCAGCTAGCTTTAAGCAGGCCCCAAGAGCCTGATTCGTCCAAGCTGAGTTCTCCTCCCAAGAGAAAGTGGCAGGGACAGGATGGGCCTGAATCTTCTCTTTTTCCACATGGAGTGACTGGTTAAAAAGGGTGAAAGAGTCTAATTATCTGGCAGAATGTAAGAGTTCAAACATTAAAAGTTATAAACCAGATGTTAGGATAAGCCCTCCCATGGTATCAGTGAGTGGAAACCAATACACAGCTAAGAGCAAAGCACCCTCCAGACACTTAAAGAATAGTGACACAAAGAAATGCAGGAGGATGCATTAGACCCTGAAGATCCTAATCATTGTGTCCCAGGGTAAAACTCAGAACACATTAATTAGAAAGCCTTTAAAGTGCAGAGAGTTTCATTTTAACATGAAGGGAGGGAGCTGGGGGTGCTCAGCCTGGAGAAGAGAAGACTCCAAGGGGACCTCAGAGCTGCCTTCAATAGCTGAGCAGATCCTGCAGGAAGGCTGCAGAGGGACTTTTCATCAGGGTGTCTAGAGACAGGACAAGGGGCAATGGTTTGAAGCTGAGGCAGAGCAGGCTTAGACTGGAGCTGAGGAAGAAGTTCTTCAGGAGGAGGGTGGTGAGACTCTGGCACAGGCTGCCCAGGGAGGCTGTGGCTGCCTCCTGCCTGGGGGGGTTGAAGGCCAGGTTGGATGAGGCCTTGAGCAGCTGAGTCTAGCTGAGAGGTGTCCATGGCCATGGTGAAGAGGTTGGAGAAGATGAGCTCTGGAGGTCCCTTCCAACCTGAGCCATTCTGTGACTCTGATCAGTGTGGAAGATTCCCTGATGACTGCATTGCTGGACTCAGATAACTGTTACAGCACACATTTGGCACACACAAATGCACCTGAAACCCACCTAATCCTGGTAGAATTTCTGGGAATGTCCCTTGGTCTTCAGCAAGACAAGTGGTCTCAGTGTGACACACTTGCTCACCATCAACCCTTTTTGGACAGGAGTCAGCAGCATGACCTTATAGCCAAGGACCAGCATCTGCAGCATGATCCTGCTCCACTCAGCACTGCTGAGACCTCAAGAGCACTGTCAAGTCCAGTGTAAAAGGGTGCCCAAGTGCAAGCTCACCAATGGACTGGGCTGTGCTCCACCATCAGGCCAAGCTCACCAATGGACTGGGCTGTGCTCCACCATCAGGCCAAGCTCACCAATGGACTGGGCTGTGCTCCACCATCAGGCCAAGCTCACCAATGGACTGGGGTGTCTCGTATCACCAGGCCAAGTTCACCAGTGAAGTGGGGTGTCTCTCACATCATCTCCCATACAACAAGCAGCTGAGAATGCTGGGACTGCTCAGCCTGGAAGAGAGTAGCCTTAGGAGGCAATGGTATGGATGTGTGCAGACACCTGGTGGTGGGAGGAAAGGGGACAGAGCCACAGTGCAAGGACTCGAAGCAATGGCCACAAACTGAAATCTCCATCCTTGAAGATACTAAGGACCAAATGGACACAGCCCAGGTCAGGTTGGTTAGGCCAAGTGTAAGGACATTTCCTCCCTGCAAAGATGATTTAACTACTGCTATAAGCTAGATGAGAGAAGCCCTACTGCAGAATTCCATTGGAGGTACACTGCACGGTGTTATTTCTGCTGACAAAGGGCTCCCATGTGAACTTACAGCCTGACCAGCTAATACCCTTCCTGCCCCAGTGCCCAGCCTGCTCCTATGAGACAGCATTATACTCAGGAGTGGTTGCATAAGGACACAGCTAATACTAGAGGAAAAATTTGGGTCATAACCAGAGTCAACTCCACAGGGACAGCACCCCTAGGTTGAAAACAAACTGAACAAAACGAAACCAAACAAAAATCAAACCAATCAAGCAAACAAAACAAAAGCAAAACAAACACAGCACTTCTATTGCTATTGAAGTTATAATTGCATTGTGGGAAAGCTGGATGTAGCAACTCTGTCTGGGTCTGAAGAGCATTCCCAGAGCAGAGTTTGCAACAACTGATGGAACCTTTGGTGGGTCAGCCCTATAAACTCTGCAGAGCAGGAACCCAGCTAAAGAACACTGGCAAGAGCCAGGAGAAGCTGAATTCTCTACATTGCACACAGCAGCTTCAGCCAGAAGCTAACCAAGTCACTACCACTACAGACTAAACATTTTCCAGCTACAGAGGCTTTTTGCTCTTTAACACAAACATTTCTGTGACACTAATATGCACCTTTTGTTTATTCTATAATTAAGATATGCCCACCCACTTTTTTATTTCTCTATCTTCTATAGAGTTGAGCACAAAATAACAGAATTTCTTAACTATTTGGGGGCACCTTGCAAAATGCAAGACTCTTGCTATATAGCACCTAGAAACAGCATAGGGGATGGCTGCTGGAGACATCTGCAACACCTGATACTGCACATGTACAACTGGAGCCCTAATTAATCATCCTTTAGAGTCACTAAAACTAACTCTTACTGCTGCAGCTGATTCTGAGTGAACCATCCCCTTGTAGTCATAACTCCTGATCTCAAAATACCACAAGCTCTGGAGTTCAGAGGTATCAAAGCAAAACAAAAAAGGCAGCCTGAAGTGCAAAGCAAAGCTCTGCCTTTCCAGCCCAAGTGAATTCTGCCTCTCCAGCAATACACTTGGGTACTTCTGCCAGTGTGAATTGAGTCAGGCTGCTCTGCTTCAGTCCCCTTAGCTCAGAATCCTTTAGCTTTCAGTAGTTTCAGTCGCGCCTCATGAAGCCGCCTACCTTTTGAGAGGTTACTTTTGTTTAAAGAACAAGCAAATTGACTTTGTTTTTTGTTTAGATGATACTGTCTTTAAATAACTGCTTCTGGTGAAATAATAGCAGCTGCTGGGGGCATCTCCTGATCAGCCTTGGGCACAGTTTCCTACATTTGTCTTTTAGCTGGAAGTGGATAAAGAAAATGAAGATAAATCAGACGTGTGTTAATTCTCAAGACACTTAAGCAATACATTCTCTTACCTACTGCACAGAGCTGAGGCAAGTGACCTCAGCTCATCAGGGTTGCCAAGTCAAAAAAACACACCCACAACTCTGTGTATCTGCCTAAAGAAAGAATGCATTAAAAATAAGTAAGTAAAACAGCCCCAAGCAGGCACATAGCTCATGTCAGGAGCTTGCAGAACCGCTAGGATGCTGGAGCCCAGCGTGCTTGAAAGTGGTTTTGGGGGAAGACTGCAGCGATTTTGTCTCAGAGTTGGTAAGATTTGAGGGTTAAAAGGATTCTTGGCTCTGAAAAGTCAACACAAAACCACCTACTGAGAAGGGTTTCACTTTGACAGGACTGTCTGCTTTTGCAGTGTGAAGGCTCTGAGCAGAGCCCCAGCATTTTCAATGCCACTCTTTGAGTGGTGGCAGCTTTGAAAACACTTGTCAGTAACTCCACAGGTACGGCAATGGACCTGGCCAGGTATGAGCTCATGAACATTATATGGCCAGAGAAACGAGAGAGTACATGACCAGAAAAATACACTCTGGAGCAATAGAATTCCTAGTCAGGTGTTTGCAGTCTAAGTCCATAATGGCTCATATCCACTCAAATGGGGGTTTTAGGTCTGACACTTCAACTCCGTGAATCCATGGATCCTTCTTATGAGAAGATGCAGGATATAAACTCTGGTTTGATAGAAATGTTGTTATTTAATGAAGATAAAGGTAGGCTATTTGGGATGGAACACAAGAGCATTATCTGCTAGAGCACCTAAGTGGTTATCCAAGAGAAAAGCCATCTGTGACAGTCTCACAGACAACAGACCTCTTGCACTCAGTTGCAAAGAAGGTAGCTCGTTTATGCTCCCCCTTCAATCTACACCATTAGACAATGTGAGCTCTGAGGGGCCCAAGCTCTGATGAGCTTAGACCATGAGGAAAGTAGTGATGGAGACCTGGGTCTACTGACTGGACAAGTTCAGAATTGGAGGACTGTGATGATACAACCCCCACCAACATCAAAGTTGCTCTTCTGTTACTCCATCTTAACCCTTCCTTTCCAGGAGTTCGAAGAAGCCTCACCCAAGCACACCTGTGGCCTGATTGTCTACATGAGCAGCTTTTTTCAGTTGAGTCAAATCCTCCTTTCTCCTCATAATTTCAATTGCTTTCTGCAGTGCTAGCACTACAGAAAACCAGGGCACTCTACTCTTATGTAACTTACATGTGGATAAAGGTACCAAACTTTAGATTCCTACTTTGGGTTTTCCATAATCTCCTTGTAATTTAAAATCCTACTTAGGAATGAAAGAAGTAAAGAGAAAAGAACCAGTACCCAAAGGATTCCTGGATAAAAGGCAAGCTCTGAAGCAAAATGCAAGGAGGATGCACAGAACTAAAGTACAGGAGTCCTTTTCCCAATATATCCCATCCCAGAGTTCTGCAGTTGGAGCTGTATCTATTGCTGTTCAAGGTGCTTAAAGACTCCATCACTTCAGTAAGAATGGGATTAGGGTCTTAATCATCAGCTCAGAGCCACATTAAAAATGCCAGTGTGAGCTGGTTTGAAAAAAGTATTTTTATTGTGAAATGTTTGAACCTCTAATAGGAAAATGCTTTGCATTTTTTTCTTGCAGAAGAACAGGCCCCAGACGTTTGGGCAGTGTGTGCTGCGAGTCAGCACACGGAGCCTGCACAGCGCCCTCCGTGCAGGCAGAGCCTTCCAAGGCTGTGTCAGGACTGCAGATGCACTGTTCTGCATGTTCCACAGGCAGCCTGAAACCAGTGTGGGCAAATCATGCCTAAGCCTGACCCAACACTTCAGGCCCACAAAGCTGGAACTTCTAAACCTTCTCATTTGTGCTCTTGTAGCCAGGAGAGGCAATGCCATTCTGGGGTGTATTAAAAGGGCTGTGGTTAGTAGGTCAAGAGAGGTTCTCCTCCTCTTCTACTCTGCCCTGGTGAGGCTGAAGTACTGTGTCCAGTTCTGAGCCCCCCAGTTCAAGAGGGACACAGAACTGCTTGAGGGAGTCCAGTGCAGAGCCACAAAGATGTGAATGGAACATCTCTCTTATGAGGAGAGACCGTGGGAGCTGGGGCTGTGCTGCTTGGAGGAGACTGTTTTTAAGTATGTAAAGGGTGAGTGCCAGGAGGCTGGAGCCAGGCTCTGCTGGGAGATGCCCGATGACAGGACAAGGGGTGGAAGCTGAGGCACAGAAATTGTCATGTAAACATGAGGAGGAACTTTTTCCCTGTGAGGGTGGCAGAACACTGGAACAGGCTGCCCAGGGAGGTTGTGCAGATTCCCCCTCTGGAGATATTCAAAACCCACCTGGACACGTTCCTGTGTGATCTGATACAGGAGATCCTGCTCTGGCAGGGGGGTTGGACTGGATGAGCTTTGAAGGTCACTTCCAGCCCCTGACATTGTGATTTCACTGAGCAGGGACCTCACCGAGACTCAAACACAAAGAACCCTTTGGGTGCAGAGTTATGAGGAGATTCCCTGCTCCTGAGCAAAGGGTCCAGGGCAGAGACTACACATTTGCTCTGTTTGAAGCCACACAGCCTTTGCAGGAAGGGCTACCTTGTGCCCACACTCTGAGCCAAGCCAATGCTTGTTTCCTGAGGCAGGAGAGCAGGAATGTTTCACAGCATTACTTGTGGTCTCCTCCACAATAGAGTCTTTGAAACAACCTTTGGGGTGCAGCAGCCACATCAGAGGATGCCTATTTCCAGGAAAAAGTCTAACTCCTTCTGCAGGGGCTGCAGGATCATTTGGATGGGTGTTTTAATGTCAGTTCTTTCAGAAGGAGGAAAATAAACCATGAAGAATACTATAGCTGAATAATTTCTAGAGCTGATGAGCCCAATACCTGAAATCAAATACTCCAAACCATCTACTGCTTTACTGCCCCTTTTTTTTTTTTTACTTCCTACTCATCTTAGGTGGCATTGCAATTTTTTGGTTCATGTTTTCTAATAAAAATAGCCCACTAGAATTCCTGAGCAACAAAATGGTGATACTGAATTCAGTCAAGTAAATAGACAGAATTTTGGCCACAAAAAGAAACAAATGAGTCTGTCATTTTCGAGCTTCAACTTCTCTAAAGTGTTTGAAATTACTCCTTAGAAGTACTTTACATTTACTGGTGACATGGGGGCTGTCATATGGACTCTTGGCAAGTACCAATGAGCAAGGCCTGGTGCTCAGGCTCCCTGGGACAGAAGTTTGGGTCACCAAGTTGTCTATAAAAGCATATGTTGAGCTCCTCAGTTACTACTGTTGTTACCCCTCCCCCTCCAGCACCAAGCTCCTCACTTACTACTGCTGTTACCACCCCTACGCTGAGCTCCTCAGCTACTACTGCTCTTAGCCCCCACACACTAAGCTCCTCAGCTACTACTGATGTTAGCACTCCCGCACTGAGCTCCTCACTTGTTACTGCTGTTAGCACCACCCCCCTCCCATGCTGAACTCCTCAGTTACTACTGCTGTTAGCCCCTCTGCTTCATTCTGGAATTAGAAATATCTGCTTAAGTCCCCTGAGCACTGATAGCAGCCGGTGAAGAATATTCAAGCAGACACTCACCATACTCCAAGAGGTAACAAAAACAGCTTTGGAGCGAGAGAAGCAGTTTTGGTGACTTGACTGCTTTCACTTTCTGCAGTGCTTTCAGAGCACACAGCAGACCTGTGACATGCATGGCCCATTCCATTGATCACCTGGCCAGGACAAGAAGGAACTGTTGCTTGCCTTGATTTGTCACTGATCTCACCGCCCTGAAATGCAGCCAGGAGCACAGGCCCAGACATGTGCCAGATGCACCAGGGTATGATGGAGCTCCCAAGTATATGGTTGCCTATCTTGCAACTCTATCAGTCACAGCTGACAGCTCTCAAACCCAAGGGCTGCCTCCATTTCTGCAGATGTCTGAATCACTGTTTGGGGGTATCCCATGCATACGTAGCACTGCAGCTCTCTGTCTCATCCCCGTGGTTTGATGTGCACACACTACATGTCCTGACTCATGCTCCAATATTCTCAAGGAGAGCAGGGGATCTCAGTGCTATTTTAGCCATAGCATCAGTAGATACTGACTGCTATTTTGCTGTCAGGAAGGTTGGTCTGCAGACAGTCCTGAAATTACACATTAAACTCAGCTGTTCTCTTCAGTACAGTTCATCCCCTAGCNGGATGGACAAGGCCTTGAGTGACCTGTACTAGTGGGAGGTGTCCCTGCCTATGGCAAGGGGTTGGAACTGGATGATCCCTGAGGTCCCTTCCAACCTTACCATTCTATGATTTTGAAGAAAGAGAAAGAGAAGTCAAGAGGGAAAGCTGCTAAGATGTAGCTTTGGCAGTGTTCTGCTGATGCTGTTAGCATACTCTAATGCACTTGTTCAGGGAGCAAGCTGCTATGATGTGAACTTTAGTCAGGTCACAGGACCTGTACCAGTTCACACCAACAGCTCCTGCTTTCATCATCTGTGGAGAAGTTTCATGTATTCCCTGCTGCCAGCTGTAACCTAACACGTTCATTTCTTGGCATAATCTAGCTTTATTTTGCCTTGCAATACTCACCCCCCACTCCTGCCATCACTCACCTGTACATACATATTCCTCTGTCTCACCACTTTAGAGTCTGCACAGCTGCTGCACTGGATGGTGGCTCATGGTGCCCACAACCTCAGCTTCAGCCTATGGGCTTCACCAAAACACTAACCCTCCCCCTAATCTGAGAGTTCTGCAAGGGGTACCCAAAGCTAAGGGCTGCTTGGGAAAGTATTCACTAGAAGTAAACCTAGAAGACAGGAAAATGCTCTAGGAACTGAGGTCAAAGTAATTCATGAGCAGTTCCAGACATGTATAGCTGTAGCTGAAAATGCTGCAGAGTTCATACCCATGTTTCTCATGATTATACACTGAAGGTAATGTTAACTGCAGATGGTCACTCCAGTCATTAACTTGTTTCAAAATACAGTGGGAAAAGGTCACCTGTCAAAGCCAAAGTGACAAGAGAGCAGTTCCCATTTCAAAGAACACTACTGCCACAGGACAGCTGAAGTACAGGAATGGAGAACAGTCTGAAATCCAGATAACTGAACACAGTGCACAGGGAAGGATGGCAGTGACACGTGTCAGTCACCATTTACAAGGTGTGAACAGGAGTTTGCTGGTTGTTAGAAGTGCATGGTTGTATTCTGAAGCCATTTTACATGGATTGAAAGCCCTGTTTAAACCTGACAGATTCAGGCTTCTCTTCTTCAGCTCAAAAATCACCTTGGCAGGTACCAAAGTCTCCAGTAAAGTATGTCAAGCAGTTTCTATTGTTTGCAGCAGGTGGTCATTAGAATTTCCTAGACCTAGGAAACAATTAGCAAGTTCAACAGGTCCACCTTCCCATAGAGACCTCTGTAAAAGGCTCTGGGTTTCCTTTCCTCATCGGTGATTTGGGCAAAGCCTTTCTCACAAGGTTTCAGCCATTCATCAGGTTGATTTACATTTTCATTACAAATCAGTTCTTAAAGGCCTAGAGGTCCTCATTTTTAAGATAAATGAAACATTTCTTCAGCATGTTTAAATGAAACTGCAGCGTTCAGAGAGCCATCGCTTACGGAATGAATTATAGAATATTAATGGCATCCTACTTTTCAAATATTTAAAAGTTTCCACACTGACTTGCCCAAATTCTCTTTAAAAAAGCAGCTGATGTCTTTTTTCCTGTAGGATTTTGTAGTATAGGGCATTCCTGGAAAGGAGGAAACTAGAGTAGAAACAAAATAAAAAGCCCAAAACATTTAGTTCTCCTTAGTTCAAGCGACTAAGTTGGAATGGAAAGTTTGAGCTGCTTCTTACCTCTCCCAAGCCAGTTTGTTCAAACTGTCTCTGCACTCTGTATAGTTATCTAGGCTGAGTTTTCCTTATTTACCCTCAGCAGCTGGAGGTGAAACCTCTCCAGTCTAGCTGATAGCAATGAGAGTTTCTGAGAAATGGGTTTGGGGTTGTGCTGGAGAGCAGCCAGGGGCTGCTGCTCTTGCACTGGTCTCCGAAGAGCAGCATTCATTCTGTAGTGGTGAAGCACAGCTAAACCACAGCTGCTGCTAAGCCTCCTACAGAAACAAGGCAGTACACAGTTTAAAACAACCAAGGAGGGAACCACTGCAGCAAATAAACAGGCTGTCTGCACACTTAAACTTGCAGACAGCAGCACAGCAAGCCTTCACCAGTGCCTAACTGCAAGTGTCACAAACCATTTCCAAGCCTCCTGCTGGACTAGGTCATTCTAGGTGGTGCAAGCCTAAGACCTTCTCTAAGAGAAAGCAGTCTGCACCCTATGCTCTTGCCCACCCAGTCTGACAGCTGCAATGTCACTATTTGGTTTATAGACCATGGGGCCTGAAGAGTGGACAGAAAATAAAATCTTCATTTCGAGCTGGATTGTCATTTCAGCCACTCAACATCTCCAAGGCTGAAAAATTCAGTGGAGCACACCATAAGGAAGACCTCCAGAACCTTAAAGGTGGCATTGATGGGCAAAGGTCTGTTGAACACTTGAGGATCCCAAGCCAAAAGCCTTTTCATATACTCTGCATGCACAATACTTGTTTCAAGCGCCCTGGTTCAAAGCTGGACGCATGCAGATGCTTGAGGAGGGATTACCCATCCTGCACTTCAGCTGTGTTGATAGCTGCTTGAACTGCTCAAGCCCTTCTCTGAGAAAGGGTTTTCATGGTTTGTGTTCAAAGTACAGACTGTCCTGGGTAGGTCAGCAAGTTCTGGAGTTACCCACGCTCCACACGGCCCTTAACCAAAGCCATGGAATGGCCTGCAAAGGCACGAGGCTGCTGTGACTGCATCACTGAAGCATGCCAACCCTTACATCACAAGCTCCACACTGGGTCAAGCCAAGCAGGGTGACAGCAGCAGCAAGACACTCACTTATTAGCTTACATTTAGTTTGACAAATGAACATATTCCTGTCCAAGTCTCTCATGGAACCCACGCCTGCCAGATTCTGTGTGTATCCTTCCCCAGGAGTACACTACACCTTGTGAGTCCTTTGCATTTCCTAGGCACTTAGCAACCCCATTGCTGTCATCACTTCTATGTCATGCCAAGGGCACAAGGTGATGATGAACATGAAGGCACAGTTCTCAGCCTAAAGGAAACACCAGCTAAGGCCTCAGGCTGTGCTGGTTCACATTTCCAGGAAGCCAGGGCAGTGGCACTCAGTTGCCAAGTTGCTGCAGGATTTGCCCAAATCACAGCTACCTTACAAAAGTCAAAGAATGATCCTGCAAACACTGCCCTAAAGGGACTGCTCAGAGTGCAAGTGAGCACAGCTAGGCTTTTGATACATGGCCTGGAGCTAACCAGTTAACATCTGTGCTGTGGACAATTTGTAGAATAGGAACAAAAACAGCAATCCACCTAAAGCAGATTGTTGGGAAGTGAGCTCAGGGAAAGCCAAAAAGACTGCTGAAGGTCTTGGCTTTACATCCATGGGCACCTCAATGCTTGAGCTCCTCTGACATTGATGGTCTGAGGGACACTGGAGCACTTGGCCACTGCAGAGACTCTGCATGCTACATAGAACACAAGCCAAGATCAGTTACTTGATGAGTGCTCTGACATCTGATGAAACACAGTAGAAATTGCATCTACATTAACCTGTTTCCCTTCACCTTCTTTTGTAGGTCTTTATTTTTCTAGTGAGTGAGTTACAGACAGATAATTGGAGGAGGTTGTTCTGTTGTGTAAGCTGGCAGAGAATCACTGCTTACACTGAACTCAGAACAATTTACATTCTCTGCCCATCTTGAATCACAGGTACAGTTCTGAAGCTGTGCAAATTGGGCAGTGTTTGCAGACTGAAATCATCGTCATCTGATGGCACTAACACCTTGTCTGCCTCCAAGAGTGCCTGGATCTCCTGCACAGATATTCCTCAAACTTTATGTTCACATATTAATAATTCTGGCAAAGTGCTTGTTCCTAATAAATGTCTTTCAAATGTGCTTATCTTGCTACGTATCTGGAGATGTTAGACTTCTTCCAAAGGATGCAATTCAAACTAATCCCATTTCAGCACTATGGGACACTGTTCCTGCCAAACATCATTACACAGAGTGCTGTCAAGAGACACAGTCAGGGATGTTTCACATCACAGAAATGAAAGGGGTGGAAGGGATCTCCAGAGGCCATCAGAGTCCAACCCTGCTGCCAAAGCAGCATCACCCAGTGCAGGTCACTCAGGAACACATCCAGGTGGGTTTAGAATGTCTCCAGAGAAGGAGACTCTACAACCTCTCTGGGCAGCCTGGAATCCCTGGGATACAGGGATCCAACACCCTCCAGGGAAAAAGTTTTCCCTCCTGTTCCCATGGCACCTCCTCTGCTCCAGGGGGCAACCGCAGTGCCCCTTGTCCTGTCCTTGGCCATCCCTGAGCAGAGCCTGGCTGTGTCCTGCCCACGCTGCCCTGCACATCTTTAGCAGCAGCAGTGAGGGCAGCCCTCAGGCTCCTCTGCTCCAAGCTCCAAGCCCCAGCTCCCTCAACCCAGCCTCACAGAGAGATGTTTTCCACTGCCTCCAGCAGCTCTGTGGCTCTGGGCTGGACTCTTCAATAGCTAGTTGGGGTGTCCCTGCTTACTGCAGGAGGCTTGGACTAGATGACCTCTGGAGGTCCCTTCCAACCAGTGATTCTTTTCCATGTGCCAGATGGTGTTCTTCTGCAGAATGGGAAGGCAAACAATGACCTTTCTGCCATACTATTAGACATTTGCTCCCATGGAATTTGGAGAGTCAAATTCTGCACTTTGGTCATCAGACTGACAGCAGGTAAAGAGTGAAACAGTAACAGGCATCAGTTTTCTTTTTGGTGTAATTCTCAAGGTCACACAGGAAATTATCATCTATGGGAAGGTCAGTACCTGTCCTTCCCTCAAAATACAACTGCACACCAGACATCATAAAATGGGTTGTCGTGGTTACACAGCTGTCAGGAATGCAAACAAGCACTAAAGCAGGAACCGTCCTGCTAGCCACAGCAAGGTGCTTGAGGTTATCAGTGAACATAAAGAGCTGCATTACCCTTTCATAGAATCAAACAGGTTGG